>JANRGW010016266.1:0-25680 GCA_024733675.1 Psilopsiagon aymara | reverse complement strand
TATCAAATTGATGTCTCTCCAACTTAGAGACAAGGATGTCATGTGGGACAGTGTCAAATGCTTTGCACAAGTCCAGGCAGATGACATCAACTGCTCTACCCCTGTCCTTATTCTGCATGTATTTTTTCCTGAGTAGTTCCTGTACGAAGACAGGCTGAGAAAGTCAGGGCTGTTCAGCCTGGAGAAG
The DNA here is from genome assembly GCA_024733675.1 of Psilopsiagon aymara. Lineage (NCBI taxonomy): Eukaryota > Metazoa > Chordata > Aves > Psittaciformes > Psittacidae > Psilopsiagon > Psilopsiagon aymara. Next base: position 25,493 of record JANRGW010016266.1, on the reverse strand, counting down.
AGAAGGCTGCATGGACACCTTATAGCAGCCTTCTGGTATCTGAAAGGGGCCTACAACCATGCCAGAGAGGGACTCTTCATCAGGGACTGTAGTGATAGGACAAGGGGAAATAGGTTTAAAATTAAAAAGGAGAAGTTCAGGTTGGATATAAGGAAGAAGTTCTTTACTGTAAGGGTGCTGAGGCACTGGAACAGTTTGCCCAAAGAAGTGGTAAATGCTCCATCCCTGGCAGTGCTCAAGGCCAGGTTGGACAGAGCCTTGGGTGACATGGTCTAGTTGAGGCATCCCTGCCTACGGCAGGGGGTTGGAACTAAATGATCTTAAGATCCTTTCCAATCCTAACCATTTTATGATTCACCACGTACCTGTAGAACCAAGAATGATCAACTGCGTTAAAGTTCCACCATTAAAATTAAAAATAGTATCTATTAAAATAGTTCCCAATATTATTCCAAACTGGGTAGGTTTCTATACTCTATCAAAAGCACACTTAAACATGTAAACTTTCGTAGGCAGTCATACTGTTAACAAGCAAACAAGATCTTTCATTGTTAAATAGTACCATAAGTCATCTTTGTGGGGAAAGCACTGCTCAGGAGTCAAATCACAATCAAGAGAAAAACTTTCACAGGATTTCCTCCCCGCCCCCTCCCCCATTTGGTAAACCAGCCTTAGCACCTTAATTTCTGTGGAGCACTGCTTCTTCTATGGGAGCAACTATGCTGCACGAACCCATATAATACAACTACACAACATGCCAGGAGACAGAAAATATGCAACAAATTATGGTAGCAGGGTTTTTGCCTTTCAGTGGAAGATCTTTAAGCGTGCTGTGTTTCCACAAGCTAGTGGCTGAATGCTTTAAACAAGTTTGCATTAAACAGCATTGTTAAGCCTTACTGAATAAAAGCTGCTCTCAGAGGGTAGTTTTCAGGCTTGCCTGGAAGTCATCACTTGCTTGCAAACTCTTTGCTACTATTCCCACATTCTCCAGCCAGGAACACAGAACACAGAGGAACTTCCTTTCCTTCACACTGTCTCTTATACATTTGAATGCTAAGATTTACTGTTTTCTATATAACTGTACAATAGCCTTTTTAAAATAGGCAATGACAAAGATAATGCTGCTCGGACAGTTATTTTACAGCATTCCTTCCATTTCCCCAGTTGCTTTAAAGTAGCCTCAAGATAGCCCCAAATCTTTCTTCATTACCACATAAACTCTGAGGACTTGTTTGCAAAGGGACAAACATGAAAGCTAAGGCAAATCAACAGGCATGCGAAATCAATGTACACGCTGCTCAGAGTAGATCGCTTTCCATACAAAGCTATCAGTTACAGCTTCATCATCTTGAAGACTTATCTGTTCTGAGGTCTTAACAGCTCATGTTCCTTTTCAACACCTTGCTCTCACCTGTTGTCTGTTGCTTTGGCAGGCAGCACTCAGGTGTTTAAACCAGAGCATTGCATTCATTCTGTTTCCAGCTTGAAATTTGTATGAATTTCCTAAATGAGAAAGGTACAGAAAAAAACTGATAAAGAAACATAAACAATCCTATATATTTTAAATTCTACCCATATTCAAATATCTCTAAACTAAAACATTATGTAATGATTTAACAGCGGAAGGGTCACATAACTTTACACTTTGTCTGGCATAGGTGCAACTTGATTGCTTGGCCTACTGTGAAAGAAGTTTCAGCTCACCTGACTTCTTTTCCAACATTTTAAACTAATGCCAGTGCGAATGAGGAAAGAACAAAATATTCTCAGATCCCTACAACAAAAATGTTTTTGTTCAATGCCATTATTGCTATTTGCTTATAATATGATTTCATAATTTTTTAAGGAAGTGTAAGACAGCACTGAAATACACTCTAGAAAGTTGGATTTGAAAATATTTGAAGACTGTTCCTAAAATACCAATACATTTCAGACTATTTTTTTAATGTCTCGTATTATACAGTGCTTGCTTAGGCTCAGAGAGACCACATATGACAAAAACATTTCATGTTGTTATGACTGAGCTTAAGCACACCAATACTCATAATTTACATCACGTATCAGTGGGTGCTAGAACAGATGCTTGGAAATAAAATATACTATTTCTTTAATTAGACAAGGCAGTCAATAACATTAAGCATAGCTTGAAGGGCCATGGTCGAAGTCTGCAGTGATAGGACAAGGAGTAACTGGTTCTAACTTAAACAGGGGAGATTTAGGTTAGATATAAGGAAGAAGTTCTTTACTGTGAGAGTGGTCAGGCACCGTAACAGGCTGCCTAAAGAAGTTGTGAATACTCCATCTTTGGCAGCAGTGTTCAAGATGGGGTTAGACAGGGCCTTGAGAAACCTGGTCTAGTGGAAGGCGTCCCTGCCGATGGCAGGGGATTGGAACTGGATTATCTTAAGGTCCTTTCCAATCCAAACCATTCTATGAGTCACTGTTTAAACTGAAACCAGGATGCTACACGAGAGTAATTGAAATCAAGGCTTCTCTGCAAAACTGTCAAGATCTCCTAGGAGTTCTCCATTTGAACAGACAGTCTGGGTTTCATTTTTCATTTGGAGAGGAGAGGGGACTGGTCAAGTACCTAACGTTAGCTAAATACTGAACTTCTTGCTTTCATTGTTACTTGTATTTTCACATATGTGAAAATGCCTCTGAGTGGCCTAAACATAGCTTAAAAGAATGCAGATGAATACTTGCAACAGAAGCACAACTGGAGTTATTTGGAGAGTTCTTATATAATCTAAGGATTCTCCACACAGTTGTTCCCGTAGCATTCTAAAGGCACACAGGATACGTTGCAGAGCAGCTGAATAGGTGAAAAGTAACATCCTACCAATTTCTTTTAGTTGCTTAAGAATGCCTCAGCAAAGCAAATGTTTATTCTGAGGATCCCTGCACTCTTGGAACTAGCATTGCTTACCCTTCTCAGAATCAGTCAATAAGAAGAGATCTGGATGCTCAGGGTCATCTGCCATCATCACCATCCAGCCCACCACTGACACATTCTTACTTGGTGTGGATTTGAACTGCAAATAGAAGCAGTGACCAACTGAAGTAAACCAAGAAGCTTTAGCCAGACAGACTGCACTGCACAGAATAAGCATGCAAAAGGGCAGCTCTTCTCAGTGCAACTGTTTCAAGACACAGAATAACTTCAAAGGAAGCATAGCACTTCATAAAATAAAGAATGTTATGAATTTTATACGGAATTGGTGAAAACAGAGCTTAGTACAATGAATGATATTCAAAACAAATGAAAAGCAGTACCAAAATCCCCCCAAATGTAACGACATCTAAACTGTACTGTATGGAAACAATAGCATTCCTGATGTTATTGCACATATGTAGTACAATCTAGTTCAAAAAAGCAGCATTAACAAAGCAAAGCTAATTCCTCTGCTGTTAACAAACAGCAGAATTAAGCTTGTCCGTGCTACAATTATTCAAAGTTAACATGCATTAAGTATTATAATAGACTGTAATTAGACGAGTCCTGTGAACAACATAACATGAGTGTGCCATTATGTATTATGACCTGATGAATGAAATGGATCAAGTGGGGGTGTAGATTCAATAAACAAGTGCACAGAATACAATGTGCTCAATTATCAACAAGATGTTCAAAATGATGCGTTTTTCCTGTTCGAAGTGCTACTCACCCACTTACAACTTAGGCCTCCCCTAAGCACAATACCTGCCTCTGCTACATTAGCCCCTCTTAGTCTCACCCTCCTTTTCATTCACCTGGTCAGTATTATTTTCTAGCTGTCAGGCTTTTCTCTCAGTTACAGGCTACTTGCCCGTTAAATCCAACCCATTTTGAAACCACAAGGTTCCTTCTCCCTGGTCTCCTTGCTTATCTATTAGTAGATCCTCACAAATCACATCTCAGTACTTGCTCAGGTGTTCCCATTCACTCCCCAATACCTAATTCATTCAGTTTCTCCTAACTCTCTGGTTGCCAGATCTGATCTTCTTCCTACATTCATGGATCTAACACAGATTTTTCATCAGTCCTAGCACTCTTACTCTGCAGTGCTTTACCTCACTTCTCTGCCCAGGAGGTCCAATTCTGCTACAGGTCCTCATCAGATGTGTCTTCCTCCTGTCTTGTGAAATCTCCATTTTAACCTCTTTTCTCAGTACAGTAATTTTGACCTCTCTTAAACTACATTATTAGAAATGATAAAGCTAAAACAATCTCAGGGACCTTTAAAGTCATTAAAATAAATGTATACTTCTAGAATATTTTAATTCTCCATATTAACACCACATAGCAGATTTACAACATTAAATATAAAATGTCTTTTGTTTCATTTCAGAGACATTGCTTTACTATTACAAATCTAGAACTCTAGAATGGCAAAAAACACATTACTGCTAGCTAATAAGCTTGAGAGTACAACAAGTAATGTCAGAGTTTATAAGAATATCCTTTATATGGGAAAATAATTACTTTCTAAGTAAAAATCCACTACAAGTCCAATGTCAGTTATTCTAATCTGTGCCACAGATTAACTGGAGACCTTGAATATCCAGATAAGTTTATCTGTCTGGGGCTTGCGCAACAGGCTACATTAGAACTTTACATGAACAAATATTAAGAGCAACATTTGAAACAAAAAATATTTTAAGCAAGATCAAAATAATTTAAGAGTCCAGTCTTTCTGCATGTTATAAACTTCTGAATGCATCATCTCTGTACTGCCCTCTTTATGTTGCTATAGTTACACCTGGATGAACCATTCCATCACAAGTTCCTACCAGTCAAGTTCAGCTGACCTTCATCTAATGTTAGTGGAAATATAAACGCTTGGAAACTTCGAAGGGATGCCTGTACAGATAGCTTAAGCATAAGAGCGATGATGCCCGTTCTTTGGAAAGACATGCCCGCCAAACTTCAAAATGGATGCTCTTTTTTTGCTATAACTAAGGCTAAAACTGTGGGAAAAAGACTAATCCTCATAAAGCCCATAGAACTATATATATTAAAATTAAGTAACTCTACTGCCTTTGGAAGGTAGACAGATCTGTTAACACCTCATAAGAAAAGTAAATTGTAAAGCTCTATCAGACAACATTACAACTTTCCAAATGGAAACTAAAATTTCTTTGAAAATTCCAGTCAATAGTGAAAAACATTAACAAATTTTATCTGAAAGAAGGAATAACAACAGAGAAAGGGAATAATAATTTTAAAAAAAGGATATAGCTTATGAGCTCTTAAAGGACTTGCCATGGACCCACTGAAGACATTGCCTAGAAAAATAAAAATGGCACAGCTTACACTTACAAGGGATCTGCAAAATGCAAAATTCTAAGTGGTCCTACAAAGCATTAATAGATAATTTTCCCAGAGGTTGATGTTTGATTCACAAGTGGTTTTAACAGTTTACAGATAAGTAACGTACCTCTTAAACTGCAATCCTTTCTAGAGTTTCATGAAAACATCTGCACTTTCCTATGTCAGCTGTATATCATAACAGTAGGTATACAATATATAAAAGTGCCATGCAATTAAAATCGCTAGAGCTCACTTGTTTTTGCACTTCATTCAAAACAATTAGCTAATCATGGTACTTCCTCAAAAAGTAAAAAGCTCCACACAAGGAAAGTGTTTCCTGCCAGCATCAATCCATTGTTACTTAAAACACATGGCAGTTTTCCATCCCTGTGCATGGCTGCATTTGCATGCCATGTTTACATAGCCCCCAGGGCAGCTCATTCTCAGCTGACGAGCAGAGCCTCGCTAACAGCAAGTCTGCTTTTTTAACATGAAGGGAATGAAAGTTTCATTGTAATTTAATGTTTCTTGTTCCTCTTCATTTTTTTTTTTTTTCATATACAGGCTACTGGAATGACCCTCTTGTAATACACATATAAAACTACACAGCTCTGCTGCTAGGCTTCGCATAACTGATTTCTTCTTGTTGCTCTGAGCTCAAAGGCTTTTATACATCTTTGAGTCAAAACCTCTGAATTCCTCTGTGAACAGACTTTTCACTCCAATCTTTTGGCACCTACAGATCCCTCCTCTTCTCCTGCTGAGAGTTTACAGCTTTCTAATCTTCAAATCATTTCCTTAGTGGCTGAACATGCTTCCTAGGATGACAGCATTCTTTATCAGGGTATTTCAGTGAAGGGGCCTGAACAACAACTACAAAATCGTCTAGAGTGCCAATAAATGGGTCTAATTCTGAATGCAGTGGAAGGCTTGGAATGAAGAAGGGTTCATGCCCAAGCATAAAGCCTCAAAAAATTTCTGTTGCTTTTCCAGGTACTTACAAACATAGAAAAATCTCTCTTGCATGCTATGCTGTCACAGAAACTGGTGAGATTATTCAAGCTCAATCAGTATAAACAGATGGATTTTTTATGGGCATATTCACATTTTCCAGGGTGAGTGTTTCATGCAAGACTAATTCTAAGTTGGCTATTTTTTACTACTGTCCTTTTCTGAAGGTGCACAAGTGCTATAGTACTACCACAGAAGCTCATTTGTGGCTACTGTTTCAGCCTATGAGATAAAACCTTATGCATTTGAGACACGCTCCTCCCTGGTTCTCCCGTACCACATCTCTGGGCTCTTAAGTTCACATGCTCATTACAGACAGTTTTACAGTACTGTAGTACTAACTGAAACCTCTTCAAGACTTAAAATGCAAAGCTCATTATAATCAGCAGTATTTCTTAGAAGACACAAGAAAGTTTGTCACATCCAGGTATCTACAGCACCCTCTTCCTTTTGACTTAGATTCATGTCTAGAACACACACTATACTGGATGCACTTCTTTGTCTTCAACCATAGGCATGAGAAGAGCTGACTTGCCCATGTCTACAAGGGAGGGGATTTCTTTCACTTTTTGCTGGATTACACTGGGATTTTAATGAAGTATTTTTCCAAAGAGGTTGGCTATTATAAGCTTGGAAGAGCTTTTAGTGTCAGAGATTTCCAAGTTCTCAGTCTCAGCTGCCTTAAGCAATAGCAGCAGCAGAATGGTCAAAAGCATGCCTGTAATCAAGACACATTCACCATGAGAGTTCCAAGCCAGGAAACTTTATATAGCAGACTGACTTTTTGTTGCCAGCGTTCCTTTCCATGTCACAGAGGCCTTGAGAAAGGAAGCTGAAAGACAGATGTTTACATGGCTCCAGAAGATGCTTGGAATATTTTACCCGTGTAAATCACAAATGTATCAATTTGAAAACCAAACATGATTCAAAGTAGACAGCATCATCCTTTTTATCCATTTTGTTACTGGGCAGTAACAAAACAAAACACAGATCTAGCCTCAAATACATGTTTTTTTTCTTTTCAGAATGTACTGCTTGGGAATAACAGTGGATTTGTACAGTGACTTTATACCCATGCACTAGCTAGCTATGGATGGTTGACCACCTACAGTTTATTCTCTCTTGATGAACTTTGTTTTTGAAATTGCAACCAAACGTGAATTGAAGCATGGCATTTGACAAGCCATCTTCACAGACTGCAGAACAAAAGCTGAGGTTTTGCGCTATAACCCTGTAGTGAAATGTAGTGAAAAATAAGCCATCGATACCTAGGCTAACATTAGAACACAGATACACTATCTGAACAAAGTTAGTGACCACCTATTACTAGGCTGTCTATTAAACTGGAACCTCTCTCCCTCATCCACCAACATCAGTCTCTCACAGCAGTTACCTGGTTATGGATAAAGATCATACTGTGTGTTACAATAATCTTTGGAGCAGAAGTATGCGTGCATGCACTGTGAACTATTCATTTCAATGAAAGGCAATCCAAACTGTAGCTAAGAGGTATTACATTATCTTAACCATGACTGTACTTTGGAAAACATACAGAAGATCCAAGCTTCATAACATCCTTTGAAAACACAAACAGAGCAAAATATGTTTGCTGCCCTAAAAAGCTAAAAGCAAGTCTCCAGCTGTGTACAGACAATGCCCAGGTTGCACTGGATAGTTCAGTACAGTCTCACAGAGCCAACTGTAAAAGAAAAAAAAGCATCTGCTGTAGCCATCGTTGCTTTTTAATACTGCTCCTCCATCTCCCTTTCCTGGGAACTGCACTGCTCCAACTCAGCTCTGTATTTGTAAGCCATAAGGCTGGCAGACTTCTAACTCTGCCAGCATTATGGACTTGAATATCTCCTAGTCCCTATCTGCAAACTTCATTATTGTTAGAGCACATTCTTGGACAAACAAACATTAGAGTGTAAGGATGCGAGACAGATTAAAGCTTCCTAGGGACTATTCTCTATTGAATAGCAGTTTGGTTGTAGGTAGCACCACACATCAGTGACTTGAGGAATATTAAAAGTTAGTTCCATCAGTTCAGAAAATAATTTCTGAAAGAGCATTCTAAATGGGTATGACTGGACTTCACTTGCATGTCTCAAGACAAAGGCTTCTGCAGTCAGAGATTCAAGAGGATCAGATACCAGTCTTGAATGCTTACATTCATTACTTTTTTACTTCATTCACTTTTCCTAAAGGAAGAGCAGGATCATTTGAGTAATTAAAATGTTATAGTGAAGGAAACATGTACGCAAATGGACCACAAAAATTCAATAGACTTAATTTCCAAATAAAATTACCAGCTATGCAATTTTTCCAAGTTCTCTAAACCCATACGTTTCTTAGATTGTTTTAAAACATTTATGCACAATACTGAAAAAGCTTATGATTTAATAGGTACAACTATGATTAAGTCTGCCATCATACAGTACTTCGACAGGCAGTGGACAAGAGAGACTTACAAATACATATTCTAAAAAGAAAACAAAATGCAATTTTGGAATAAAGCCTAAAGGCACCACATCATAACAGGACCATGAAGCCTGACAAAAAAAAAATTTCTTTTCCATTTCTCAATGTTTCCAGAAAAAACAAGCAACTAGTAGAGACATACTGCCAGCTCAAGTTCCCTCTTGGTTCTTCCTTCTTCATTTGTTTTAATACTTGGTATTTCTGCTCATAATAGTTTACAAGTCTGCTCTTTCCAACTACCTTTACTTTTAATGATGCAGACTCCATCCATAAAGTTTTCACTGATACTAGAGGCAAATACATCCAAACACATACAGTTCTCTAAAGTCACCCAGGAGACAGAATGCTTGGCTAACAGGCCTTTGGTCTGGGCTAGTACTGTCTTAATTTGGAAGACAAATTGAGTAGGATCAAGTTTTGATGTCACGTAAGAAATCAGAGCCAGCAGGGGCGGGACTACTGAAGAGGATGATGGCAAAGAAACTATGTAAATATTCCTACAAGTAATTAGCTCATTAAACTACTTTGAGCATTAGGATACTGTTTCCTAATGAGCTACTTTCAATAAAAGTGGAAAATACTCAGGGTTTTTGTAAATTAAGACAACATTACACACAAACTTTCCACACAGAAAATTTAAATATCCATGAATATACTAGTCAGAGATCTTGGGCTTCAGATCTCTACCCTCTCACCACAAAAGCATTATGATAAAAAACCCCAGAATTTTGTAGGAAAATAAAAAAAAAAAAAGGCCACTTACAAGGACTCTAGAAGCACATCTCAGTTTATGAAATTACATAGGCTTTATGCAAAACAAACATTTTTCAGTGAGCACTGCCATAAATTAGTCTGAAACACTGGCCAAGGCAACTGTAAATAGCGGTTCCGAGTAGTGAATGAACTTGGAAAAAGATCCAAGTATCTCAGATTTTACTCACTTTCTTAATAGAATCTCTGGTGGCATCCCCTTTCCTTGTAATTAACCAGCAAAACCAGGAACTACACACATTGTAACTTCCTTAGAGCATCTACAGAAAATCTTATTATTTCACCACATAAGCAAAGACTTATTAGCTTCTTTCAAATAAAGCTGCAGCAAATAAATGGAAAGCCAGCATCATATGATATGCTAGCTGTCTGCTTAACATGAAGTGCTCTGTACTCTGTTGTAGTTAATAGATAACAGCATTACACAGAAAAAGAAAGCAGTCTAATTTTGCCACAGATATGAAATCAGTACATGCTTAATGTCATACGTAGTGACTTCGCAGTCTTTCCACACAGTGTTTGGATTTCAAGTAGCAATAAACTGTGGCAAGACTTGGAGATAATTGAAAGATATGACTTCTATCTTAGAAAAGCACACAGACCCAACGATACAGTTCCTTCCCTTACAGAACAACAAATTCAAAGAGACATATGGCATATGTAAAGCAGATGTTCTTGGTGTAGCATATAAACCAAGCATGCTATATCCATTAGGGCATATCCATAGGAGGTGACTGATTGGAAGACAAGATAGTGCAGACTAGAAATCATTCAAGTCCTGAACTATCTTCAATGTTACATCAGGAAATAAGATTTTAATTTTGGCAGATGATACTGGAATATGTCTGGTTTACATACATGTTTTCTCTCTGTAGCCTTCAGAGATTTTGCAGCGTAGTAAAAGAGCTGGGTTCCACACAGTGCTACCCAATATTTTGTCCAAGATGCTACCTAGACAGAAAAGAATAAGAACCAAAAGTGCAATAGATGAGTGAAACATTTCGTAATATTGAGCTGTAAAATATCAGGCATCATCACACAAGAACATGACAGCATTAACTGCCCAGCCAAACTGTCAGCTATGTTTCCAAAACTGCTGTTTCTAGTTATTTGGGTAGGCCTCTGAATGCATTAAAAATCTAGAAAGCAGAAAGAACATGCACTTTTCTCACTTACCTGAGAAAAGATTTCTGCATCTTACTCTATACTTTCTGCAACCCTTACTGAACATATCAAGTTACAGCACATTTGTCCCTTTTTCATTCTGTGTACTGTCATAAAGCACCTCCCATTGTCATGAATATATATTTTTAATTCATAACCAAGCATTTGTAATGGAAATGCTAAGAGTTACTGTATATTGATAAATTGCTTGGATCCACGAACCATTCAGGAAGACAAAGCATGCTCCTCTCTTTTAGAGTTACCTGTAATTTTGAGAAATTTTATGTAGCATTATACTTCTATTCTACTCCCTTGATTATGGCTATAGCCTTATAAACTGAATAATTCACCACAGAAGCCTAAACCTTTATTAGCAAGGCAGAGATGATCTCAGACACTAGACTTAGTTGCACAGTGGCCATTTTACTGTATTTATAACTGGGAAAATGAATAAGGTGAGAAAATGAATTAAAGTCTTACTGTAGGTTTTTTGCCTTCTTTCAGCAAAATCTTCCTCCTGAGAACACCTTGAATAGTAACTGCTCCTGGATACAAATGAACAGCCAAATCTTCAGATTCTAGGGAGCTGAAAGGAGCATGGGAAGATTCATGTGAAAAAGCATTCTTCCTTGAGTACTTTTCCAATCATTACCACAAACTAATGCAAGCACCTGTATTTTAATGTAGAAATGACAACTACTTATTGGACTTCATTGTGGAAAAAGACTTTTGCTGTTACAATGAATTGGTGCTGTGGAATTTACACTAACAAACAAAAGTGATCAGAAAAATTAATTAGCAAAGCAGGTAATCCTGAATTAAAAAAAGGAAAACTGAAGACAACTGAAATAGAAGAACAATTAAATTTAAAAAGCAAACATTTAAAGCACATTCACACAGTTGCCGTATGTGTTAAAACCTCTCCTTCAGCCCTTGCAAGAAAGATTGAGTATTTTTTTGTTAGGAACACTGGAATCATTAGCACATTGAAACTGAAGAGTAGCTCAAACATGCACAATCTTTAAAATATCTGAAAGCAAGAAGAGTGGGCAGTAGCAGTAATAAAGAGCAGAAACCCAAGCCACAGCTTTAAGGTGTTTTAATGCATCTGGTGCTCTACTGAACATGTACCCTACATAGGATCTAAGATGAATGGGCCAAAACAAATGCCAGGTACAGCACTGTGAAAATCAAACTCAGCTTTACTAAAATTATGAAGCTGACTGACTTACAAAAACACTTTCAATCAAAAGAAAAAAAGAATTACAACACTAAATGTCAGTCAGAGCACAGAATTACACTGCTAAACACAGCAGTTTTCTAGAAAAGCCAAGAAACTGAATAGTGCCTGAAATTCATTTTGAATTAAGCCAGGATTTGCTGTTTGATCGATCCTAATATTCATGAACATTCACAGTAAACTGGAAGTTTAGCAAATGTTTTCACTGCAGTACCTAATGAGGATGATATGGAGACATTTTTGACATTGATATATATGAACATGAGTTTAATTCAGTGACAGACAATGCTGGCTTCTTAACATGAAAAAGGTTTCATAGTTAATGGCCATCTCTTTCCCAACTACAGTGCCACACAGCGGGAGACAGAATTTGTATTTTAACTAACCAGAATAATCAGTTATATTATTCTATCAGCTTGCTACTAATGCAATATATAACAAATCTCTGATTTCAGGGAAGAGGGGAAAAGGAATTCAATACAGAACTGCCAGCAAAAAACCCCATCTTGAATGCCATCCATTAGCACAAGAATCAGCTTTATTGTCCATGTCAGAACTACCAACACTGCTATGCAGTGGCATGCAGTTAGAAAGCTACCTCTGGTAAAACATCTTTAAGCCTCGATTATAAAGATCCAATGGTTCAGAATTTGGATTTGCAGACTGGAATGAACAAAAGCTCATACGGTGATACAGATTAAGTTACAGAAGAGAAAAGTTTCAAGTCTGAAGAAGGTCTCTACCTTTATTTTGACATGTAAGTTAGAAACATAACATCAAAAAACACCCACTTAATTATTAAACCAAACCAAATCACCAACACCAGAGGGAAAGTTTGACACCTCTGTGTGCAATGGAGATTGTACCTGCTGGCCTTCATGTGGCCTCGATAGCCATTTCGTGACACTCTTGTCCCCGGACCGAGAGAATGGTACAACCTCTTCCTGTTGGATTCCATTATAAATTGTACGTATTACATATACTTTCATTCACACAAACAGCACGACTGCTAAAACAGCATAGTATTTTTGTGTGTGCACATCACAAAGCCACTTCATCCATTTAAGAAACAGAGGATAATTTTATTTAGAAAAATGCATGCAGAGGTAGATACTATGTTGTTTTTTTATTTCATCAGATGTTCTCTATGTCAGAACTCGTAATATTGAACTGTTTTACTGGCAGAGAGAATTTTGAAAGCAAAGTCTGTATCTAGTTTGTAGAGATTAACTCAATGTAAAGTAACCATTCTGACTTTGGATGTCACTACAAAAAAAAAAATAAATGGTTTCAACTTCTATTAGTAAGGACAAACACAAGATGTTTGGCTGAAAGAAATCAAAAGCACTGTCAAAATATGCCTGTTTAAAATACTGTTGCATTAACACTGAACTAAGCTAAGCAATATTTCAATTCTCCAATTCCTATAAGCTTTAAACTTAACCTGTAAGATTCGTATTTTAGTCCTTAGACTGATCTATACTGTTATCCCTAGCCAAGAATTTTGTTCTAGACCAGCATTTAGAATTCTGCTTCACTTTACTGAATCCTATTATTTGGGATCAGACCCCTATGACAACTGAGTTTAATTTAAATTAATAGAAGCACAAGCACTTTGTCCTGACCTATTTATTCTGTTTTTTCAGTTGCTTGCATCATGCTGGGAGATTCAAAATCAGCTCTAAATCTGCAGAAGCAGGCACATTAAGTACAAGTTAAGGCACTTATGTACAAGCCTAGGAGAATTTTGCAGACAAAATCTCCTATATAGTATAAATCTATCAATCTGTCACCTGTAAGAGGCGCTTTGCATAAGCTGGAAATAGGGCAGTATTTCTCAGAATGGGAAACCTGAACAAGCAGAATTTTCATGTTTCAGTCTGAACTCAGAATAGCATACACCAGACTGAACAGGCTTAAAGAAGGGATACAATAAAGGTCAGCAGCATTAAACAAGAATTAAGGGTATTTCTGTTTGGTTTGGTCAGTTTTTGTTTTTTTTTTTAAAACCAGCTCGAACTATTGCCTTTGTTGCAGGAAGAATTATCTAAAAGATACTAATGAATCTTCTAATCTAGCCCAGAATTTGCCATCATTTGTTTTTCAACATAACCATATCTTCAAATTTGTCAGTATTTTTAGGAATACCTTCAAGATGTAGACAAATAAAGCACTAATTCAGTTGCAGGTAGTATGAGCTGTATATTTGTGTGTGCATATATATTTCTGACCTTTAAGGGGTTTTCTTGGGTTGCTTTGTTTTGGTTGTTTTTTGTTTGTTGTTTTTTTTATTTTTTTTGCATAACTCTTGCATTCATGCTATTTCAGGGAAATCTATTCAGGGGCACACAGGATGGCAACCAATGAAACTGAAGTGCCTCTCAGTATACTGCCCTTAACACGATATAACTGTCAAGACTTGGAATTAAAAGTCCTCTAAGTAACTTTGATTAGCCTAAGGGGACATCTCAATGCTGAAAACTCTCAAGTTTCAAACTAAGTTTCTGTTGCACTTAAAGAATCGGTGACCCTGCTTCTCACCCCTTCTGCACTTCCCAGTTACAAACAACAAGAGGGCCAGGAAAAATCAAAAATATTTGTTACAATTCCTTCTGTTACATGGGGAATTTGCGTGTGGAGTATCTTATTTCTTTCTCTTAAGTCCTCCTACCCAAAGATCCTGCTCCTAAGTCACTGGGAAATAATGAATTCCCACCAACACTGCAAAGGAAGTACTCATTAGGAACACTGGATGTATCCCAATTTTGCCAGTAGCTGTTCATTCCAGATAATGAATGCTTTTCCCTCAGACTCTTCTACAACAATGGAAATCCACTGTATAGATCAAGACTAGACACCCTTCTTGAGTTAACTTGAATTTTAACATTTGCATGTCAGTGCATTACCTATTAAATTCCAAAATGTGCTTCATCAAGGAACAGACACGAGGTTGCTGTGTCTAGGAATTTCACACGTTTTGAAAGTCTGTGAGGAACCCAAACACTCTCCCTTGAAGCAGACAAGAAAACTCACCTTGAAAAACATACAACTTTAAACTGAGTTCTCAAAGAGATCTCTCAAAATAAAGTACTGCAGGTTAAGTGGGATTTGCAGGAGGAATCTTCTGATGTAACTGTCTGAGATAGAACAAACCTTTTAACTAGGGAGAGTCTGGGCCAGACAGTTCTCATTAGGACAGGGATGAAAACCTCTGCTTTGTCTCAGAAGTCTACTCAAAAAATTCTGGAGCTGAAGCCTAAGGCTTACTGAGATTTTTAAGTTTCTTATGCTACTGATGTAAAAGCACTTCAGTTCACCATTTTGTCTGAGGTTTTTCCATGCAACTTTTTAGCCTTGAGAAATGATTGAACTTGATTAATTCCATAAGGCAACAAGGAAGGAAAAAGCAAGAAAACCTTTTGAATGCTGCAGGTTGCATCACAGAAGTTAGAAATTTTCTTTCTGATCCAATTTTCTTTCTATGCCCATATGGAATGCTCTTATTGCTTACATAATGGAATCATAAGGGCATTCTTCATGTATGTAATCATATTTATGTCATGAAATATCAAAGAGTGTACCTTTGGCACAGAGATTTTTTTTCCAAAAAGTAACACAGAACTTCAACTGCTTCAATGAATTCAAGCAGAACATAAGCTTTGTGGTAACAGTTCCCAACCATAAAGAGAATGTTCTTTGACAAAAATGTCTACAAAATATGTTATCAAAGCACAGTAGAAAAGATGCATTCGTGGCAACTCTAAGCTGATGGATTACCTGAAATTGAATTATACATGGAAACTATGCACTGTATTGTGCATCTTAGCTGTGGGAAGATGAAATTTCCAACTGTTACATAAACTACAACTGTTATATAAACTACAGCTGTTAGTCTTTTTCCACATACTCAAATTCAACACGGGAAAGGACTGAAGCAGTCAGTGTCACCTGAGCATTTGCAGGTATTGGATAAGGAGCAAAATGTTAATTCTAGAACACAAAACCAGACATTAGCAAGGGGCATTTTTGTGTTTTCCCATGTAACACAAGGGCAAGTAACAATGAAGTGAAAAGCAGGTGAGAGAGAGAAAACAGGTGACAGCATCAAAGACAAGAGCAAAGGGATAAAGAATAGAGGAAGTAACTTGGGGAAAATGAAAATGAAAAGCAGATAGGTCATATGAATAACACAAGATACTCAAATATTTAAAACCAGAAAAAATCATCTGGGGGTTAATGGTACTATGGTTGAGCTTCTTAGAAGAACGTGTGCAATGAGTAAGCACCCAATTAGACAAAATAAATATTAACTACTAGTGAGCAAAAAGTACACGTCTACTGTTTTACCAGATCCACTGACGTTACTACAGTTATTAATATTCTTACATATAGAAAATCTCCAGATCACTAAGATAAAGCATTATTTTCTGGACTGTGTGAAAGTTTGTAAGTAAGGTCTAACTAGAGACATGCAGGGTTTGAGTGGCAGTTTTTCTTACCTTTCAAAAGCTGGCCAGGAGGTCTCTTCACTGAGTTCAGAACCATCACTACTACCTTGAAAAAGACCAGAATGAAGGATAGTTTATTTCAACATCTATGATGCATCTATTTCACTTCTGTCTGTTTCTACTCAAATGGATAAAAAACACTTCACTAAAAAAGTTCAGTGAAAATATTTTGTGATTTGCTTCAGGAATTTCACATAAACTGAGGCAGAGTTTTGAAGGGACAGGTGCACATTAGGAAGCTGAAGAAAAGGACTGCTAATAAACAGGAAAGGCACTTTCAAAATTTAAAGAACATCCTAAATGCCCATTTGTCTGATTAATATAAAAAGCATTTAAAAAGAAAGGTATTTAGTAATTCTTTAGGAAGACAAACAGTGTCATGACAGAAGTGCAAATTTACAGTAAACTCATTGCTGACTCTTCAATGTATTAGAAGGCTTTCCTGATTTAGAAGCCCTGAACAATTTTTTAAAGCTATCTCCCACTTACTGTATCAGATCACAACAGTATTTTTTCTTTCTGTGCTTCACAAAGTAATTCAATGTTTCTGCAAGTATTTTTTATTTTAAAAAAGTAGACAAAACCCACAAAATCTAAGTATCCGATGTAGCCACTCATGGCAGGCCCATAAATAACATGCTAACTTTACAAGAATAGTAAATTCTAACAGCCTGAAAATTAGTATTTAAATACATACAGACAGAAGGCAGTTATCTGTAAGTGTCTCCACTGACTAAATTTATCAGCAGCCATTCTAGCACAAGGCAGGCAAGTAAAAACTGACTATAAAAATAATCACAAGTTCTGTTCAGCACAGTTTACATCTGACCAGCAACATGGTCTCTTCAAACAATTAACATATCTGGAGATGAAGAGGCAGAATCATATGTGGGAGAACCCACGCACAACTTTAAGCAGGTATTTTGGGGAAGACATCTGAGCCGACTGTTTTTGAGGAAGACTTTGAAAGAGTATCTTAGAGTACTGTGATACTTTTAAGAGGTGGAATGACAGTTAGGAAGGTAAGTTTCAAGTATGATGATTTCTTAAGAAAGAGAATCTAGCACCCTGCTCTGTTGTAAAGACATGAACGAGTTTCTTGAGCCATCTAAACACCAAGGAGTAGAAATGAGAGAATGGAATGATCAGGAAGTGAATAACTGATGCTACCATCTGGTGCACTTGCACTATTCTAAGCAAATGTAGTACTCCAGTACGGCATGCCTTTTTCTAAGTAGGCCTGATCCACACCTTCTGAAATGGAGAAGTACTCCTGTTTGTTCCTATAGGTTAGCCTACTGCCACAGTTCAACTGCAGCTGGCAACTATGTACCACACAGCTGCTCGCTCACTCTCCTAAACAAAAGTGAAAAGAGTCCTGGGTAGAGATAAAGACAGTTTAACAGGTAAAGCAAAAGCCATGTGTACAAGTGAAACAAGGAATTCATCCACTACTTCTGTTCAGCAGGCAGGTGTCTAGCATCCGTAGGAAAGCAGGTTACATCACATACAATGGTTAGCTGGGAAAAAAAATGCCATCACTCTGAACATCCCCCGCTTTTTCTTTCTTCCCCTAGCTTTATATTGAGCCTAGCATCATACAGTATGGAACACCACTTGGTCAGTTGGGGTCAGATGTCCCAGCTGTGTCCCCTCCCAACTCCTTGTACACCTCCAACCAACTCACTGGTAGGGCTGTGTGAGAAGCAGAAAAGGCCTTGACTCTATGTAAGCACTACCCAGCAATGTTAAAACATTCCTGAATTCTCCGTGCAGCTCTGAGCACAAATCCAAAACATAACTCCATAATAGCTACTATTAAGAAAAATAACTCTTCTCTCAGGGAAAACCAGCACAACTACTCATGTATTTTGTAGTAATTCTGGCTCAAAGGGACCTTGAGAGGTCATCTGATTCTGGTGAAAACAAACCTATATATTGACCATATACTGCTGAGGGCCTCATCTAGTGATGTTCTTTCAGGGAGACATAGTCTACAGTTTCTCTGAGCAACCTGTTACTGAGTTTCACAACCTGGTTGTAAAAAACTTTTCCTCAAAGGTAATGAAATTTTCCTTGTTGATACTTGGAGCAGTCTGTACTGCAAAATGATGCAGTAATTCCTGTTTCCCTCGTCATCCAGCTAACGCTGAAGTTATTACGGACACTCTGACTCTTATTTATTTCCTTAATACTGCATGGACTTAGCTTTATATTAACAGGGATACAACACAGTACAAAGTACTCTAAATGGAAAGATTTAAAAGTCTGTGCTCCTTCCTAAGAGTGTAAAACAGTTTAGAGCAAAAGAGCTGACACCATCTTTCAGAACGTGATATTCCTTGTTAGAATATCAGTATACTTATAAAAGTTAAACTAATTTGAGGAATTCATAACAAAAAGTTTCATTTGAAAAGTTTAATATATACAGAATTTGCCAATTACACTTTAAAAAACAACGTTAATTTGGAAAAAAGTGGGCCAAACATCAGTTATTAATTTAATATTTATGTTGATGCCTACACAGGTTTTAAAAACTTGTAATACAAACCTAGAAAAGGATAAATTTTAGTGTTTGAATAGTCCTCTATACATCAGTACAGACCACCTTTAACAGGAGATTTCAGATTCTAAAAAACTCTAGAGGACTTTTTTGCACAACAAAAGCTCTCATACTAAAAAAATCCCTTTCTCAAAAAGAATTACATCCCTCCCTTCAAAACCAAACACAGGTGAAAGGAGCTGTTTTTAACTTAGTAACAGTTAGAAGTCTAGCCAAATTCTGTTTAAACATTAAGTGCACTATTTGACTATCATTTCATCTGGAAATATTTCATTCATTTAGCGCTTTAAAAATATACCACCTTCTTAAATTCTTCTCAAGTATGTACTCAATATTCGAGTTTTTCCAACAGCCTCAAGCTGGTCTTCAGGTTAAACTTCCTAAAAAATCCTATGTAGTGTAAGTCCCTTCTATTAAATAATGTTTTACACAAATTTTGGCTTTATGTAAGAAGCCATGTGACAAACCACTATCTTGCTAGTTTTCTTTACTGCTAATAAAATTTTAGATTTCTTGTACAGGGTTAAAAAAAGTATATCAGAGTTGTGTTTATCACTTGACATGAAGGCTTTTTCCTACTTTAGGAGTAACAAAAATGATGATGACTACGAAGTTTCAGGATTGTTTACACAGAGCCCTAGTACTGCAGCTGAATACAGACATGAATTTTCTGTTTGCACTGTAGATGCATATAAATGTATCTATGCTACAGTCACACAAACACTGTGCTACTGGGTTCCTAGTTATGTGATAGGGAATGCCTATACCATTGCATACCCCTGGTCACGGTATCCATGCACTGCTGAAAGTCTGAGGATACTGAACATTTAACACAGGCTTCCTTTATCCAGAAGTTGGTCCCCAAAGTTAAACAGGTGTTAATATAAACAAACCAACCCAAAGAGTTTAGAAACTATTCAGACTAAAAATTCTTTCCCCCTTCTCAAATCTGCAACTGACACTCTCTTGGCTCCAGTTACACAGCGTTTCCAGACCACTAGTAACTATAGCTGGTGACTGACCTGGTAGAGCTTGTAATTTACACGTGTAATCACAAATAATCAGCCAAGAGACCTGAACATGAATTGCTATGGCACAATATAGCCCAGCTAACATCACAGAGATGGACTCCATAACGTAAAAGTTATGTTCTGCCTTGTTGAGTCTATGATCATACCAAAAATCCTTATTATATTCTATTAGTTAGTTACCATTTAGCTATTGTACAGTGAAGTTTAAATAGCTCAACTTCGGCTTGCTAGTTAACTAAGAATGGTGTGAAGATCTAGAAACGACCTAAGCAAGACAGAGAATCAACACAAACTTTTAATACCATCACTGCACTGATAACAAGTTTCATTGTGAAAACCAAACAAGAGCAAATAGCCAAATGGATAAAGATGGGGCAGAAACAGAGGGTTTCTGCAACTGTGTTAATTGCAAAACACTCAGAGCACATGCCTTGGACCAAACAACACTAATAAGGATTGGGGAAGCAACAGGGTGCTAGAGCTGTATATCCCTCTTCTTCTCTCAAATCCAAGCACTTACATGCACAGTTTTAACCTAAAGTGTTATTCAGCTTTTATATTTACCCTATCATTAATAGGGCAGTAGTACGCAATAGCAAAGCAGGGTATCTGCATTTAGGCCAAGAGGCAGATACCTATATACTCATTTAAATTGAATGTAAAAACCTCAAAAACATTTCTTCTGCTTGAAACCCTACCCTAACTTTGATCTTCTGACACAGACTGTTGATGAATCAGTCCTAAACACCTGAACAGTACACTACAGGGTAAGGAATCAAACAAACATTGGCTGTGTAGAGCTCTTCCATACTGTATAGGCTGCCAGAAACCTGAAAGTAAATGCAAATAGTGTATACCTACACCTATACTTTGTTTATTTAAAGAGAAATATAATCCCTTGTAGAATTCACGTACTTCAAGACGGTGACTTAATAGAGGAATTCATTAAAATGCTGATATTCTCGCATGCGTTTTATACCAGCTTAGGTTTGAAAATGTTCACACAAAGGTACTTTCTTACATTAACTCTCACCAATTTAAAATACCTCTCTTTAACTCTGCAGCATTAATTTCTTTGATTGCATTAGAATAAAGACTGAAGTTATGCTTAAGTGGTTGGAACACACAAATGAAAGCAAATGTTCAAGGGCCTTAGTTTTTCCAGAGCTTGCATCCATATTATTGTAGATTAGGAAAAATAAGTGGTAGACAAGAAATAGTTTGAGCAAGGAAACATTCCAAAGTTAGAACACCCTTTAAAAAACCCCAACACCTTCTAAGCAAAATTACTTTGCAACCCACACATTAGGTGCTGTAAGAGGAGAAAAGTCACACAGAAATAATATATGAAAAGAGGGGTCTATTTTACATTGTCCCTTTAAATCTACAGCTTTATCTGGACAAATAGCCATTGTAAACAAATTCACCTTCAGAAAAGAAACTCAGCAACTCAGCTAAGCCAAATTACTAGAAATAGTGGAAATACAAAACTTCTGAGAACATTAACTGAGCTGAACATTGTTGCAAATATACTTCAGAGTACACTTAAACAAGAACATTTAAAAAGTGTACGAAAAACCAGGGGGCATTAGAAAAACATGTATTCTGAAGAAAAACATGAATAAAAGAAAGTTTCAAACTATTTCTGAGTGGAACCACAATCTAGTAGAAGCATCTTAATTTATCCTACTTTTAGGCGAGAAGGTGACAGCAGACGAATACATCCAGGAGAATGCAGGTGTAGGTGGTTCCCTCAACCCAGCCAAGAGCAATGCTAAGACCTCAGAAGGGCAAGCTCGCTTTTTGGAAAAAGTGTATATAGTGACCTCACCAAGATGGAGGGATCACAAAACAGAACTATCTTGTAGGTTTAAGACTTACTGATAGCAAGTAGAGGGGGGTTTCTCCATGAATTTTCACTGCAAAATAAAAGTATCCATCCCAATTTACAAAAAGCAGGTACTCTGAATTGTATGCACAAAACCAGATATATTTTTAGCAGTATTCAGCTGCATGTATTTTCATGTGTTATCTGTCAAAAGTCTCTTCTGAGACAAAATAAAGTGGGGATTTATGATCCAAGTCATATACCCCCTTTTTAGCCACCCACCTAAGAATGAGATGAGTCATATCTTTGAAGATATCAAAATCTTTATGTGATTATAAAGAGCTCAATTACAGCTGTCTAAATTACAGATGTCTGAAACTTACAAGAGACTATTTCCTCCTATTATATTCCTGAATTAAAGAGAACATTTCCCATCTGATATTGTATATACAACTGGTCAAGTCTTTCTTCCCTCTAATTAGGATAGCTTTGGCACTGCTGGAAGATTTCTCACTTCTGTTTAGACAACAAGCACCTATGTTATAAAGGAAAATGGCAACAGAACCAGGTGTACATCTTCCTCACTCTAGCATAATAAATGACCATCTGTTGAACACCTTTTCATTGTTCTAGGAACAAGAACTGTTTTGATCCAGCATAAAGAATTAATGTAACAGAGACAGTATACTTGAGTCCTATGTTTTTGCAGAATGTGTTGGAAGCACACAATCAGGCTCCAGAACCTGAAATTAAGAAAATAATCTGATACAGAACTCTGATCATGGCTGCCATGTTACAGATTGGCCTGTTTTCAGGAAACCCCATACGTGGCTCACTTTTGGCACTGCTGCTGTAGGGATTAATCATTGTAAAGAAAAACACACACACTTAGCATATCCTTCACATCTGAAAGATTAATTACACAGGTGTAAAAAATTTGCATGCTATGAACCATTACCAGAATGGATCACCAGTCTTTCCCAGAACAAAATCAAAATTGTCCATCATCACTTGAATTTAGAGACACAGAACAAAACTTCACCCATCCATGAATCTCAAACCTAAGCTCTGACTGACCTCTATCACAGACTGAAAGCTTCTATCACAGGAATAACTGAAGAAATCCAAGTGGAAGAGTCCTGATGTATCTGAAGAAGTTGGTGTGTTCACCAGTGGAAAAGAAACAATACTCTAATGAATCTTTATAACATGCCTATAAATTGTTTACTGAACTGTAAATGAACTACAGTAATCTGTTAACAGCAAAGGCAACTCAAAACATGAGGCCTGGAAAAAAATGCATTAATTCACATGCTCTAATGATTTAGACAAAGCATGGTAACAATACAGTGCTGCATACATCCTACAGTCACTGCTGTTACACTGTTGCTTTCTTGATATTTGATGTAGTAGCAGATTACATCACATCCTCCAATATGAAAGGGTTGGAAAGGTCTGAATACCCCTCAGCCCTCAAAACACAAAAGTGATCTAAAGTAGTATAACAGTTGTCTTTAAGGTCACATTCAAGGTGCTGGCATATCAGAAACACTGTGTGTTTTGAAAAGGGACCATTTATCCAAAATGTTAAGGCCCATGTAGGCTCACATCTAAGAAAAGGTAGTCCTGTTTCTAGAGCAGCAGCTTTAAATCTATATTTATGGACAAGGTGAGGAATAACACTCTTTTCAGTATACACATTCAGAAGAAGTTTTCTTGACTGTCTTCTGAAGTTGTGATGTAGAATACTGTAAACCTCCTCTCTGATGCAGTGACTGTACTATTTCCAAGTACTGATTAAACAGACTACTTCAAACATGGTGGAGGAACTTAGCAGCTTCAATCAACTTCCTTAAATCCTGCTGAAGCAGCAGCACAGAATGCCAGACAACTTACACTTCCAAGAATTCATCAGTAGTAGATACTACAAGCCTTCAGAATTTACTCTCTTCCTCCATATGTATTTCTAGCACCTCTGCTAATCTTCTGTGTCACTGAAATCTTCATAATCAAGAAGCAGCAAAAATAACTATGATGCTAAACTGTCACAAGAGTGATAAAACTGAAGGATCTAACTATAGGGAGGCTGGAGGTGGACAAGAATGAAGGTGGAAGTTCTAACCACAAATGCTAATCTTACACAAAATACATCAGATAGCTGCTTTACAGATCATTTATAAAAGTCCTCCCTCTGTAAGACTTCCAGCCACCAAGAGTGGCTACATCAAGTTGGTAGGGTCATTTCTGAGCTGAGCAAGAGAACAGACTTGAAAAATTTCAGAGATGAGACAAAGTAGGAAAACACTGTATTCTCCAAAACGTTCAGATAACAACTGGTTCTTAATTGTACCTCACAAAAAACTGCTTGTGAGCTCTGCAAACCTTTCCTGCTAGGCTCTAATGGAGTTAAATAATTTACCCTGGAAAAAAAAAGATCAACTGGAGACCAGCTGCTTAGATCCTCAGATAGAAAACCTCAGAAAAAACTGCACTGAGAAAAAACTACACCTCCACAAGGGTGACAAAAGTTCAGTTCCCCTGTACTGCGCAACCTCTGAGAACGCAAGCTGTCAGTATGCCAATGAGAACTACCATATCTGCTGGTTGATTTTGAAACAGCAACCTTCGCCACAGCAGAAAGCCTGTATAAAGCAGAGACTGGCACTGCACATTTAATAGCAGAAGCCGTCTGATGTGAACAGACACTCTGACCCTATCAAATAAGTAATGCTGAGAAAAAGGACTGTGACCACTCCATTTCTCAACCCTGGCAGAATTAGGTGGCTTCGAGAAGCACTCGCCCCGCCCTCTATCCTCTTTGGGGATCTGCACAGAACAGGAAAAAAGAGCAACTGCCGTCACAAAAGAAACTCAGGAAGTAGAATTTCTCAAAATAATAATATTCTAAATATCTGAAAATAACTTACCAAAATCAAGTAGATTCTGACATTTTTAAGTATCTGAAAGTTGCACTGCTATCTACTCCTGATGAAAGTCAGGAGTACTTAGAAATCAGGCTCTTGAAGACTCAGCATTTTACATTTCTCACTGTCCATTGGGTATGGCATTTTAAACAGAAATTCTACCACAAGACATTTTTAATTTGCATTGATTGGGGGAGGAAGAAGGAGGAAAGACAGAGAGAACAGGTGCCCTGCACTTAACTCCACCTCCCTCAAGGAAGAGGAGGAGTATCAGAAATTGTAACATTGAGGATACAAAAAGAAAAAAAAAATTAAAAATCTCCTTCTTTATAATTTGTCAGTTCATGCTGCATAAATTATACTGCCCTTCAGCTACATTTCCAAAAATTGCTCTAAAACAGAATTGGTATTCTACAATGGTACTTCTAGAACCATAATATAGTGTTGGAAAGAACCTTAAGACCATCTAGTTCCACCTCCCCTGACATGGGCAGGATACCTCACACTAAACTGTATCACCCAAGGCTCTGTCTAACCACAGCCTGAACAGCACTAGGGATGGAGCATTCACAAATTCCTGGGCAACCCATCCCAGCGCTTCATCACCCTCACAGTAAAGAATTTCTTCCTCATATCCAATCTAAACTTCCCCTGTTTCAGTTTGAACCCATTACCC
>JANRGW010016263.1:0-36580 GCA_024733675.1 Psilopsiagon aymara | reverse complement strand
CACAATACTCCAAGTGAGGTCTCACGAGAGCAGAGTAGAGGGGCAGGATCACCTCCCTCGACCTGCTGGTCACACTCTGATGCAGCCCAGGATACGGTTGGCTTTCTGGGCTGTGAGGGCACACTGCCGACTTATGTTCATTTTCTCATCAATCACCATCCGCAAGTCCTCTGCAGGGCTGCTCTGAAACCTTCAATTTCTTCCTTTCATGACTATTGCCATGGTTCTGCACAAACATTCATGTTTTGCTCCCACTTGCCCCCTACTCAAAGTATGTCTACTGAGATTCTTTACAGCTTTATCTACTCCTGGAGTCTGTTAATCCCACAGCCTGCTAACAGCACATACCAGGTGTTGGGGCCAAAGCTGGGAACATAAAGGCAATGATAAACAAAGATGTTGCACCTGTGGCAAACACAGCCATGTGCACACAGACTGACCTTTTACTGCCTTCACCAAAATACTCCGCCTTTCAGGCTGTTCCCCCCACCCTGCTCCCAGGCATGTTCATATATCCAGAGACTAGCTCAAGACCTCCTACTGGCATGACCTCCTACCTTGAAATAACTCATTTTATTAAAACTTTCCTCTAAGGTAGTCTGGGTTTATTTCACAAGTGGAGAACCAAAAATTCAAGAAGTTCAACTCTTTTCTCAGGGGAAAAATAAAATAAAATAAAAGTTTATTTGAATAAAAGCGAGTGAGAAGAAAGAGAAGAATAATATTTAATTCCTATATAATGGTATAAGAAGAGAGAAGAGAAAGCTTTAGATGGTCTTGTGCACTAGCAGATTCTGATTTCTAATTTGTCCCAAGCTAAGAGCAAATGTCATAGTATAATTGTTTTAATGCAAAACAAGGAAAACATTTCCTTATTGGGGGAGTGTATGTGTGTAGGAAGGGAATTCTGGGACATTGTGAAATTTGGGTACTGTAAATCTAAAGCATTTTATGGAGTAAGAGTTACTTCACTAGGCTTTTCTGTTTGTTTCATCTAGGTAATAAAAGTGTTTGCAGATCTCACTCTAAATGTATCGTATTGCTCATATTAGGGCAGAATCTGGCTGGTATCTTAACTAATAGAGTTCTCTCTGTCTTCTGCTATGAGGATAAGTGACAACTTCTTAGATAAATAAATAAGTAAGAAAAGGAGAAATTGTGGCCTCTAAGGGAGTTTTAAAGTCTCAGTGAAGGAGAAGGCTGGACAATGGGATTCTTCAATTTTTCTATGTAACAAGAAATAAAAATTGCAAAATCAAAATAAAAACTTTCAAGAACATAAAAAAAAAGAAATGAGCTCGAGACTGAAGGATTTGTGTCAACATCTGGACCTGGGGCTTGAAAACTAGGTGGCTGAGGTCATTCCATTTTATAAACCCAGCTTATGAACAGTACACACAGCGTATGAAAGTGCAAAGCCTGGAGTCACATAAACAGTGTATTTCATTCCTGGACATTGAAATAACAAAAAGGGCAGAGTCAAAGGGCTCCTCTCAGCTTTCAATATATATGAAGGGCCCATGTGACACTGAAATAATAACACTGGGAATATGGAAAATGAGACTAAGCAATATTTACACTACCCTTTCTTTTTTACTGGGGTGAAGGGTCAAATTTGGTTAACGGTAGGCTGATTTGGTCAAGAATATGGGCTCCATCACCTTCCTCTGAACCAGCAAAATTCATAAAATGTTTTCATAGGATCAAATTCTCATTGTAGTCTGAAGCCATTTCTCCCAGAGAACACATTTACTTGTTAAAGCAACTAAGAACACACTTGCTTCACACTGCAAGCCAAAATAAAAAATTTAAATGGGCTGTTCCTCCAAATCTTTGGTATCCTCCTCTCCCATGCACCTACGACTACACTGGCAAGAAGCCAATATGACAATGGAGACCTCTATCTGCAGCCATACACTGGCCTCATGCTTTTTGGTTGAAATCAGCAATCATTGTAAGCTTAAGGCTTCTATAAGCATTCTCCCCTGTATAACTCTCCCTTGTCTAGAACAAACAGGCCCATGTCTCTCAAAATGTGGGATGTTTCTGAGACAACCAAGTTCAAACACACCAGCGTAATGTTCTGCAATAGCCAAAAAGACAAGCAGTCTGGAAGTGCTGTTAGGAGAGAAAGAGCAAGCTGACCAGAAGCCAGTGTGCCACTGTCCTCAGTGCTCCTGCTTCTTAAATGCCACATATCTGAAATCTCATTTCAGACAGTACAGTGGAATTGAAAAGAATAAAAGGTTTATGATGAAGATCAGAGGTCTGGGAAAGCATTTCTATAGGGAGCCTGCAATGGCTAGGACTTTGCAATTTCAGAAATGAGAAAATTCTTCTTTTATAGGACTGTAATGGAAATCTATGAAATTAGGAACGGTTTGTGGAAAAAATGAACAAGAGATGATTAGATGCTACTTGTCACAACAGATTCGGGAGCTGTCAATATGCTTATACAACAGTAAGTTTATAACAATCAAAAAAAAGTCCTTTTTCTTACAGTTCATAACTGATGTCTGAAATTTATTGTCACAGGCTTATAGCCTGAAGTATAGGCTGAGTGAAAAAAACTTTTGTGATATATGATTAAACACTATCATATGGGCTATGTCCACCTATGGGTGATGAGCCCAGTGCTCCAGATTGAATTTCCTATTGTAAAATTCCTTAAAATACTTACTGTTATAAAATATGAGGGCACTGGGGAGACTCATTCTGTAGCTGTCTCTTTCTCTATGAGTCTCTAATGGGTCTCTTAAACCCACAAACGGACAGGAGCAGGGGCTGAAGGGGATGAGTCTGATCCAATTTGCTAGTTTCTGTATTCTTAAGTGACTTATGGTCTGGTGGCCACTCAGTATGAATCATGTGAACATCTCCATGGTGGAAATGTGAATATACAGTCATTGTGAGCTTGGAGTTGTGAGGAAGAGGCATAGAGGAAGACCACACCACCAGACCTGATTGCTGGGATTATGAACACTACCCTTCACAAGGGATTTGCATTCAAACTCAGCTTAATTCACTCTCATCTGAAAACAATTGAACCGTGATGATGATTTTATCTTTTTGGTAGATGATGACCCAAACTTTCTCAAAGAACATGCAGATGATTTTCATGATTCGTACCACAAAGTGTCTGTTTATCTAACCTAAAATTGCCACAAGGCAATCGTTAGCTGAGATTGCCTTTAAAATAAAAACTGTTTCTCAGCTTTGAAGATAATAATTGGAAGCTCTTTTCCCATCACTGACCCATGTTTGGTTTTGTTGCATATAATAAATTGCAAACCAGTGCTGTCTTTCTGTCAGTCCAGGCCATGGTTCAAATAGCACTTCTGTGACAAATAAACCTCTCAGAAATCATGGACCAGAAAGCGAATGTGTGATCATATGTTTGTGATGGATGAAAGTGTGTTACTGAATTTTGATAGCTTTTGATCCTGGTGGAGACACTCAGCGGTTAGCCAACATGATTTTCAAGGCGTTAATGTGGGCCTGCAGATGTTAAGGAGAAGGGCCAACCTCTGCAAGATAAATTCATTTATATACACCTCCCCTAAATAGGGCCAGAGACAAAGTACAAGAATTGAACTGCTCAGGAACTCTTCAGGAAAGAGAGAATCTTTCACGTATTGCAGACTGGTAACAATCAAAAGCTGGTCTCAACTGATGGCTTTGCTCTCTTGATGGCATACACAAATCACAACCAGGATAACCCAGACGGCTTTCCTTTGGGTGTCTGGGTAAAACCAAGGATTTATTAGGCCACAAAAGCCACAAGGCTTTATTTCTCCTGATGATACTGACTCTTTGGGCTGGAGCTGTTGCACTGCTAGTGGGAGAGGGAGGAAAATCTGGGCCCCTACTGCAGCTGCTTGGTGGAAAGGCAGAGAAATCTGTCCTTCAGCTCACTCGTTCCAGCCCAGATTGACATGACCACTAAGTCCAGCGAGAGGAAAACCTCAGGGTAGAAAAAGAAATATTGTCTTCAAAATGTCACACTGCTTCCTGCGCTCATATGTTCAAAGACAGCTGATGAGATTTTTTCATACAGTTTGTCACTTGAGACCAATATTTTCCTTCTTCAAACTTTGCCAGTCATTCCAGCATCAAGAAAAACATCTTGTCTCCATAACCACAAACAAATAACATCACAGCAAAGGAGTTACCTCCTCCAATTTCAGACTCGGTTTAACAGTTTATCAGAACAAATATTTCTTCAGATTTCTGAATGATTTGGTTTCACTACCATGAAAGTATTTTCTTATTTACACTCACAGGCTCAACATTTCTTCTAATGTCACCTTCAGACAGCTGGGATGCTGTCTGAAATCAGGATGCTTTCTGAAATAAGGATGCTTCTACAGTCTTTTTCCTTCAGGAACTGAAGTTGGTGACAGAAGACACTTTAGTTATCCGTGCCTTTTTAACAAAAGTATCGCTACAGAAAAAAACTGTGCTTTTCCAATAGAAGGGTAAGCATACTTGCTTAATGAGCGTCTCTACTATGCTTGCAAAATGTATATGCCTTTCATGGCCAGAAGAAAACTAACAAAATAAAGCCTTATCCTGAATTTTGGAGGAAGGTTGTACATGGCTGAACTCTACTGAGTTCTGTAAGTGTGTGGTGTACAGGCTTGGCTTAATTTTAAAAAAAACTGAATCACATTATATGCCTATTTTCCTCTCCAAATCCTTGTTATAATGGCTTGCATATTATAATGTTAAGATCTATTTCCTTCCCATTCCTTAATGTTTCCCAGAGACAGCAAAACATTGTAACTATCAGTTAACATAAATTTTAAAATAGAGTCCAAATATTTAATTGAAGTGGTTGTGTCAGTGACTTACTCACCTAATTGCTGGGATTCTATTTCTGGGATAAAGATTGTCAGTGAGTTTGGAAGATCAGTTACATTGCTGGAAACTGGAAATAACCTCCTTCCAAATGACATAAATACCTGAAAAATACAAGCAAAATATGCCCTGAATGTACATCCAATGCAAACTTTGGCTTAAACAAGTCAGAACACAGTGTCTGTTTTTCTTTAAATTGATTTTTAGAATACTAGGTGTCTATTGGAGTTACACGTTAAGATAGGACAAGGAGTAATGGGTCTAAACTTAAATAGGGGAAGTTTAGATTGGATATGAGGAGGAAGTTCTTTACTGTAAGGGTGGTGAGGCACTGGAATGGGTTGCCCAGGAAAGTTGTGGATGCTCCATTCCTGGTGGTGTTCAAGGCCGTGTTAGACAGAGCCTTGGGTGATATGGTTTAGTGTGAGGTGTCCCTGCCCATGGCAGGGGGGTTGGAACTACATGACCTTAAGGTCCTTTCCAACCCTAACTATTCTATGATTATAGCATTATAGCATTACTAGTATTATGCTTTTGCATGTAAATGCTCAAAACCACACTCATGCTTTGTTTTTCTTTTCCCTAAGTATAGTTTTATATTACTTGAATCAAAGATGCAGGAGCAAATGTCTTATTTTTAAACACATGCAATCAATATCATGATCTTCCACCATCTGCAGTGCAGAAATGAAGAACCCAAAGGGCTGAGGCTTCCTGAAAGGAAATATCATAAGATAAAAGTGAGTTAATCTTTGAAAACCACATTTCATGTCTATGTTTTAAAGATGGATTCTAGATAAAATCTCATCAGCCTTTCATTTTTACTTAAATCAAGTGTGTTCTTTAATGGTTAATAACAGAGTCACTCAGAACCTATATATTATTGCATGTTATACGCTCTAAATGTTTTTTACAATTGTCAGTTGGTGAGTGCATACCAAACCTGGCAAACTTGCTTAGTTCACTAAAAACTGGCTAGTGCTCAGTCAGCTCCTCAGGTTAGCTGGGAATGAAAAGAGAGCCAAAACACGTTCTTGAAACTGGGGGAGAAAACGTGAGGAGTGGCACAGAGCAGCAGCAGGGAGTAGGTGTGCTTCGTTACAAAGATGCTTTGCCAGCTCTTCTATTACGTCTCTGGAAATGGCAATTTTGGGCAAATGCAAAGATGAATACTTACCCAAGTTCTGCTCCAGTACAAGCAGGAGAAAGCCCTGTGGTAATGCCAGAAGGTCTCTTAAAAAAGTTGGGTGGGGACTTTGGGTAGGTAACCACTGTGGACAAGGAGGAGAAAGTTTGTGACTGCGTGGTGGGGGCACTGCTCCCCCATCACCAGCCGAGGGCTGTGGCTGAGGAAGGACACCTGGCCTCTGGGACTGTAACATTATAAATTCCCAACAGTCCCAAGGGGAGGGCATGGCAAATTCAGTCTCTGAATGTGAAACCCGATGACTTTAACAGCTCTGCTGTTTATGGGACTTTTTTCTATGTGGTTGATTGATAGGAAATCAAAGGCTGGCTGTGGCTGCAGGCCCCCCCTCCCCCCAAGTGGAAGGCAGCCCAGCTCTCTGCATGGCCCTGGGCTGCAGGGAGTGGTGTCTGAAGAGATGCCCAGGCTCCTGCTGCAGGGCAGCAGAGAAGGAAAGGGAAGAGAAGAGTCAGGCCCTGAGAGGCAATGCTCACAGTCTAGGAAATGAAGGTACAAGTGCAAGTGAAACAGGGACCGTTCCTCAACATCCTAACCACCCCAGTAGGTCTGGGGTTTGATTGTGAACCACAAAAAGCCATTCGGGAGCTCAGCCGACCTCACAGCAGGAGCAGTGGGAGCAGTAGGAATGCAATGCACAACACTGCTGAAACTTCACCATTTGAATTAAGCTTTTCAGTGTGCATAACCTCATGAAACCTTTTAAGTTTTGACACACTTGGATTTTACAGTGACCCTAGAAGGGCAAGGCCGGAGCGATGTAATTAGGCAGGTCTTCACTGGCTTTTCTATGTAGGCACACTCTGTTGCTCAGATCCTAAACACTTTTAACTTGGATATGGCCAAACAGCTAATGCATTGTTCTAACTTTTTGTAAAATAACTTCGTTGCCAGACTCAGACCTTGTGTGCCAAGTTTCAGACTGGAATCGCATTTTATGGCTGAGTTATAAACCCCTGGAAGAAGAGGTTTGTAATGTAAATGCTGACACAGCCAGAGCTATAACAAAGTGAATGGTACTGCAATGATATCTTATTTACCTCTAGCTAGAAGCATAAAAGGAAAACTAAATAATGTATTCCTGCTGCTACAGATCATTTAATCAGTAATACTTATCTCTAATTTTATTTGGTAGGTTAACACTACAAAGTTTGTGCACTGATTAAGGAAGATTTTAGTGTGAGGTGTCCCTGCCTATGGCAGGGTGGTTGGAACTACATGATCTTAAGGTCTTTTCCAGCCCTGACTATTCCATGATTCTAAGAGCAGAAATAGTCTGTGTATTCCTATGCGTCACAAGATTTACATATTTGCACATGATAGAAGACTCTCATATTTACTTAAAATTTATTAAACACAATTTTGCAGAAATAGACAACTGAGAAAGAACAGAGAAACATAGCGCAGAGTAAGGAAAATTGCAGCAGCTTATTGCAAATGACTACAACCATTACAAAAGGAATGTATAGGGGACTGCTGTATGTGATCGAGTACTCAAGTATTAGCTGGTGCTGGGTTTTTTCCAGGTATGAATAATTTACAGCAGAAACTCCAGAAATACTCTGCAGCAGCATGACATCTGCTTAATTGAACAGGAAAGCATTGAGCTAGCAAGTAAAAAACAGTAGGGTGGTCATTCATAGGTAATCTGAAGAAAGCACTGTGGAAATTATGGCCACTGACTGCCAGTCTCTGCCACTAACTACACATACAGCCCATCTGTAGGGGTTGTACACGGTGTAGGATTTACTCAACCAAGTTACCTCTAGGTTGGTCCTGCACAAGAACCAGCACCTGTGCTTTGTCATTTCTGCACTGGGACCTCTCTGATGTCCATCCATTACCGGGTGTGGGAACCTGGGCTTGGCAAGCTGCACTACAAAATCAACCTTCTAATTCTGAGAAGTGTTTTTTCAGGCACCACTGTCACTTCAGGATGAAATACATTCAGCCTTCTGGAGCAGACAAAAAAGTCTACCCATGCAGTAGGTAATGTTTTCCTCTGTCCTTTATAAAACTGAAATGACTTTCAGGGGAAGAGTTTGCTGTCCTTGCTCCTGTGTGACTTGGCAGTCCACATACAGCAAATAGTTTCTCCAACTCCAGTGGAATGCCTCTTGGATGGAAGATAGCTCACGGTGAATTTAGCTGGCCTGCTTGCTGCTGCTGCAGGAATTCAGGGGAATGCTCTTGGACATTATACAGGAAAAATTATACAAATGTCCAATGACAAGTGTGTATTGTCAACGCTGCATCCAAGAAAAAATATTGTCTACATTAAAGAATGTGTCTTTTGGGCACTTCCTAAATTAAGAACAGTCAAGAATTTGTGGTCTGAGCTCCTTATAAGCCTTTACATGATGAAACTGACCAACACTTTCTGGGCATTTCTGCAGCACTTCCCTGTATTGGTCCCCTTCCCTGCTCCTCTCACCAGCAATTCCATACAGGTTCTGAGCGCCGGCTTCAGCTCAGCCATTGCTGGTAAATCTCCCACTTTTCTGCTTAGGTATAGGAATCAAAATGAAAGACTCCAACTGATTTTCTTTTTCGTAACTTGTTTATTTCTCCACCTACAGAGCCAATGTAGTCTTTGCTCTGCAATTTAACGTCCTCCTCTTTTTTTGCCAAGGTTGGTTTGGTATTTCCTTTACAAACCTCAATTGTTGGCATTGAAAACTTGGCCATTTCAACTCTACTGAACTAAAACTTGGCAAAAAAAAATTGTCAGCCATTATTTAAATTGTTCTACTAAATTTTCTTTCTTTTTATGAGTAATCTATGACCAGTCTTTACCCCTGCAATCCCCACTACACTTCTAGGTCGTCTGGAAGCGACTAGCTTGAAAATGCTGCTGACTCCTCTTACAAATATTTAAACCAGAGACTGCAGAGCCCAACCTCTGTACCAAAATGCAGTTATCAGCCAGTCTGTCTGTCTGTCTGTCTGTCTGCAGACAATCTTTCTTATGCTTCTCCTTATCAAAGGCAAAAGTTTCTTGGCAGAAACTACAAGGTAGAGTTGGAAAGGCGGAGAAGCAAGAAGGCACATAGCAAATCCCTCCTGGTGCAAGGTCTGGGCTTGGTCACTCAGTGCTCTGGCAAGTTATTCCTTGTTAGAAAAGGAGGCATACCATAAGGGAGTTTCTATTTAGAGTAGAGGCTGTACCAACTAACTATGCCTAAATGCAGTGGGACTGTGGAAGTGGGAAACCCAGAGAAAGCACCACAGAAGCAAAGCACAGGAGGGTGCTCACTCTAATGCAGAGCAATAGTTCGCAGCTAGAGGAAAGCAGAAGAGGAAGCAGTCATGTTATGGGGCTGGGTGAACTGGGAAGCAGGAAAAGCCCTTTACCACTGCCTGTGTGGAGCACAGGGACCATGAGTGCAGGCAGTCACTGGGCTGGGCAGGTCCAGCTCCATGCCATCCCCGTCCTGCCTGCTGCAAGTGCCAGGGCTGGGGCACCATGTTACTGGCAAGCCCTATAAACCCTCTAGCCAATCCTCATCACTGCTAGTTGAGTCCTCTCAGAGTCATCAGGCTTTTTATTTGCCTCTTCTGTTTAAAGAAACAGAGGCAGCAGGATTTCCACTGGGCTGGATTGGTGGGACCTCAGTCTGGTATTTTAGCAATCATCCCCCAGAAACCATATATGGCCTCACTGCTACTGATCAAGGTGTAGCAGCACAGCCTCAGCAGCGTTTCCATCCCTGGTTTATTTGTTATAACATGAAGAAGGCTGAGTAGCTACAATACAAAAATGTATTTTAATGGAATGTGCATCAGTCTCAAGAGGTACAAACATTTTTAATATGATTCTCCTACCTTGCATTTCTCCTTCCTGCAAAGCAACAGCAAAAAAATAATAAGGTACAGAAGCATTACAGAAGATGAGACCTGCACACAGCTCTTGAGGCAAACACCCTTCAGGATCCAATGCAGGGAGAACAGTATTTTGAAAATACATGAACTCAGCTCTAGGCAATTGCTGGTCAGATCTAAATGCATAAATGAAGCAGAATATGCTGCTCTTTCACTGCTGCAGGAAAAAACGAATCATAAAAGTAGACCCACTTTAACAAACACAGAATCTACCTCAAAGCATTCAGCTCACAGTACAGCCCAACACTCAGCGGTGACCACCAGCTTTCCTAAAAATCCACAGCCAGTTGGAGGGTTTTTGAAAGGCTTGAAGGAGCGCTGAGGAATTAACAGAGACCCCCTCCTCAACATATGCAAGATGCTTCTCAAATCAGGAAGATTAAAAAATATTGACAAAAATTATCTGATTTGAGATTATGAAATTAAGTTATGTATAAAAATTGATTAATTTTGATGCAAGTGTGTTTAACTTTATTGCCCATGACCACTGAATCCCTAATAATAGTAGGGACTATCCAATTAAGTCTCCATCCAATATGAACATTGAAAACTCTAAAATATCTCTGAAAACAGAAAAACCTATTTGTTTAGCTTTGTCTTTAGCTCATTTTGATAGTGACCATCCTGTTAAATAATAGACATTATATATAGCTATATTGAGAAACGGTTTTCCAATTTCAAGCCTGTTCACTGCATTTTGTTTGGGACACAACTGTTTCCTTCTACTACAGAAGCCATCAGAAAAAGAGAACTGTGCTCATCTTTCATGAACCTTTCATTCAAAAATAACTTTGATATAAGGAAGAATTTTGCCTAAAATGCATCTATATAAAAATTTATTACCAGGTTTTGTCTCTTTCTCTGAAGCTTTCAGGACTCCTGCTCTTTGGTTGAAGACACTTGAGTGAGTGGGTCATTAATCAGACTGAAATCATCGTTCCTACGTTCCTGTAGAATGAATTCAAGGGAAAAGGCAATTTGACTTCCCACCCTTGCTGTAGTAAATAAAACTGATACAACACCTCAAAGATGCAATTTGTTACTTGATGTAAAAGTGTACCCAAGTCCACTTCAATGCTTATTACAGTCCTTATCTTCCCTGACCATCAGCTGTCATCCTGCCATGTGTGGTGTCCCAAAGTGTGGGCTGACACGCAGCTCTCTTCCTGGGCTGGTACATCAGGGTGGCATCCCAGCAGCATGGAGAGCAGCCTTAATGTGGGCAAACCCTCTGTCAGCCAGCCCCACTGCCATAGCCAAGTGCAGCACATTTACCCAGAGCCAACTGGTAATTAAAACCTGATCATAGGAAGGAGAAAGAAGAAAAATGAATAAATAAAAAAATAAAAATAATCTAAAAATCCCAGAAAAAAAAACCAAAACAAAACCAACCAAACAAAAAAAAAAAAAAAACCCACAACAAAAACAAACAGCCCAAACCCAAATGAAACCAAAGAAACCACCCAAAACCAACAGGAAAAATAAATTCAGCACTTATTTGTCCAAGAACCATGGGTAGAACAGGACAATAGGGTGGAGCTGTCCAAAGACACAGTTCAGGATGCTGAGGATAATGCTGTTTAGTTCTCTTCCTCAAAAAGCCATGGAAACGCAAGTGCAAGTCCTAACCTCCCCATCTCTGACCCCCATCACATCAAGGAGACCATGTAGTTAGTGGGAGCTGGGTTCACTTTGGAGGACCAGGAAGAACAGGAGAAAGACTTCCTGACTGTGATCCAGTCACAAGGTTCTGGGAAATGTAGCAGAGATTACCTGAGTGCTGGCAAATCACACACAGGTAATAGCAGTTTTTAAAGGAAGGCCTCTTCTGTAACTGCCCATTTTGGAGGGGGAAGGAGGTATTCAGAGGACTGTGGTTTAAATTCTGATTAGCAGCTCCATTTTTGGTCTGCTCGCAGTCATTCCTGATCTGCCAGCAGTGACAGGTTACTTGGGTTTATGGTGCACCTTAAGTTGTCCTGATTGACATGGGAAAAACTGTTCAAAGCCTGGTATGCCAGGATGGATGACATTATTTTTCTGAACCCAGTTGCAGAGTATTCTCTTGGGATAGGTGGCATAGCATCTGACTCATCTGCTGGTAGGGAGTGCTGCTAAGTGACCACAAGTTAAATAAAC
The DNA here is from genome assembly GCA_024733675.1 of Psilopsiagon aymara. Lineage (NCBI taxonomy): Eukaryota > Metazoa > Chordata > Aves > Psittaciformes > Psittacidae > Psilopsiagon > Psilopsiagon aymara. Next base: position 24,495 of record JANRGW010016263.1, on the reverse strand, counting down.
TTGAATTCCTCAGTCATGACTGAGGGATAATGAGGAAAGTTGCCTCCGGCTCTGCAAGTAGCTTCTGCAGGTGTTGGACATCTGGAGCTCCCTCAGCTCCCAAGATCTACTAACCACAGAGAACAGATTGAATAGATTATTGTGGGTTTGGATGATACAAGACATCAGAGACCCTTCTGATGAACAAATACTGTTTGTAAGTGCTAGCTACAGCCATTGTTCCAATGTTGAATTGCTCTTCTCTAGCAATTACCACAATGTTTCTGGTTTTCATGAAAAGAGTATAAACTGAGCAAGTTACCTGGTCAGGACAGTCCACATAAAACATCCAAATAAATTCTCAGGCATGTGAGTCATTTATTTTATTATATGTCAGGAAAACAGAATATATCTATAAAGCCACATAATTCCGTAAAGATAACTTTGCTGAAATTCAACAAAGCATGTTATTTTTAGTCATTGCAGATCATAAGTGGACATTTTATAGAGAAACCTACAAAAGTTAGTTGTACTTTCTGGTAGTAATTACCTCCCACAAATATGACTCACTTCTGCAGTTTAAATGCAATGGTTTGGTGTCCCAAAATCAACAGCTTTATAAATAAATCTCTGAATCACGGACTGACTGCCCAATGTGTTTAAATATTTCTAAATGGCCTGGGAAGCAGTTTGTATTTAAGGTTTTTACTTCATAACAAATTCCCAGTGAGCAGTACTGATACTAAAAGGGAGTAAATACAGACCAAATAGGAAGCCTGCAGTGAGCTTTGTAGCTGAATAGCATAAACTAACTTTTCCCAGTCTTTAGTACTTCTGCTAATATGAAGTGGAATTGCCAAATTAGATATGAATAGGGCCAAGGATGGAAGAGATTTTCCTGGTTTACAGCATCCTTTACTATGGAAAGTGTATGTGGAGCTGAGGCCACCTTGCAGCATGGGTTTCCAAGCAGAACAGGGAGCACCATTTCAGGATTTCTGGAGGTGCAGTGCAGATCATCTCCATAAAGAAAGGCAAGCTAGCTCACTGAAGAATGAGAAAAAAAGAGAGGCCTCTCCTCCGAAAGCCAACTGGCTCCAAGGCTAAAGAAGAAGGCAATTTCACCTTCAAGTCATTGTATTTTATACTGTGAGAACTATACAATTGGTTTGAGGAGGGTTTAAAATGCTGTGAGGTGCCCAGAGGTTTTTTCGCCCGTTCGAGCGTAGGTGACTGCATTCCGTTTTGCTTCCTGACATTTAGCACAGATGTGCCCCCCTGCAGGAGAGCCATACACTGCCATCGTGGGGCGTGCGCAGTCCCGCTGGGAATCTGACACAACCTCAGGAGAGCAGAGCTGCATCAGGCATCCTCCGTCCCGACCGCTGCTGCTCAGCATCGGTTTGCAGCTCTTTCTGGGTCCGCTTCCTGCTCCGCAGCTGTTCTTATGGCTGCTGTGTCTGCCCGGACCTGGCAGGGCGCGGGGAAACACATCGGCTCCGCGGCCGCCAAGGGCCGGTTCCTGCCAGAGCTGGGGCTGCTGCCGGAGGTCGCCCCGGCTCCCCGGGCGCGGAGGACCCGCTCCGGCCAGTCCTCCTCTCACCCACGGCTGCCCCACCGCTCCCGGCCTGAGCGGCGGTGGAAGAATCCGGCTCACGCCGCTAGTCCGAGCCACGGCAGCGCTGCGCCGGAGAAGGGTCGTCCCTCGCTCCAGCAGGAAGTTGGCTGACAGCGCTGCTTGCAGCCATGCTGGCAGCCTTGTCTCCTTTAGAACCGGTTTACAGACGGTTGGAAGGGGTGTGTGTGTGTGAAGAAAGCAAGCAAAAGAGTAATCTTACCTGTAGAGCTTTACCCAGAGGAAAATGAGCTCTCCCAGAAAAAAAAACACCAATTTTTGTTAAGTCTTCATAGGGATTCGTCTAGTTTCATTGCACATTAAACTCATTAACTTCAGTCGTAAAGGAAAAAAAGCCCCAGACTATCACATCGCTGGCTGATACTGCTATACCAGCGTGGCTTTATGGACTAGAGGTGACTTAAAAATCACTGATCTGATCAAATATAAAAGCAGAAATATTATACACGTAGCTAGGTAAAAAAGTTCTGATTTACGCATAGTTAAGTTTACAAAAATTACCCAGAAGACAACAAATGCAGATATGCAGTTGAAACCTATAAACCTTCTATCGTTGTATAATTACAAACTGTCAGTTAAAATCACTACTGGATCTGGATCTGGGATTGCTGGTGAGAAGTTATATATCATAAGTGACAGCACAGAACATACAGTCCTTTTTATTTATATTTAATTAGAGGAGAAAAAAAAAAAAAGAAAAAGGAAAAGGCAGGAGAAGATAAAGCAAGTGAAATGAAAGCTTAATACAAAAAAAGAAGAAAAGGAGCAGGGCTATTTTAGATGCCATCCTCTAGCAATTAATGAAAGGTTTCTAAAAAGTTCAAGCGCAGACTCCACAGCTTTATCTTGGTTTCTAAGTCTCAGTGTGATCTACAAAACAGCCCACTTATGAGTAAATGCATTCACCCCTTGGCTGACTCATCCTCAGGCATTTGCCTTTCTCCTTTATTTATATTTCAGCTACTATAAAATCTCTGCCACTTGTTCAAACTCACCTTTGTGGGACACGCGGATCACTGCTGCTTCTGCTGCATGACCACCCAGAATCCTGCTGTACTGCCCCCCTCATAGCAGCAAATCCTCCACCTGTGAGTTTCTAAAACATTTTATTGGGAACTGGACTGGGAAATTACATTCTGTCATCTTACATCCAGCAATTGGGAAGTCTGATAACTTTGGCAGGCTTAGTTATATCCATTTACATTTATTTTATCTAAAAATAGATATTCCTCTGATATTATGCAGGCAAAGATTAGAACAAAGCACATCATTGTGTTTATCATGGAGTTCCATTTTTGATGACTGTGTACAATATCACTTAATCAATTGCATAAAACCCCTACTGATTCCCTGATTCCCTGTGAGCTGCAGACTGTGTGTTGCCATCTACTACAACACTCGCTTTCCACAGTGACAAGCCCTGATGCAGCAGGCACACGCTAAGATTCTCTGAATTGATGCAGCTCAAAAAAGAGTGAGGCCTGATTCTCCTTCTCAGAGTTTCATGTCATTATTTCTCATAAAACACCAGTACCTCGAAGAAAATGAATAGATAATAATGATGATAAGATGGCATCATCAATATATTATATTCTTTTCAGAAAGGGTCAGAAAGGAGTGTGAGATAGTAGAAATGAGCTCAAACTTCAAAGTAGAAAGTGTGAGATTAAGAGCTTCAACTAACAAGAAGAGTGAAACAGAAACAGCAGAGGATGGAGATAATCACAGGATAACCACAGCCTACCAGTCATTGCAGACCTGAGAAATTACAAACATGATCATAAAACGCCAAACATTATCACAGAACACAAAAAAGTGTTGGTAGAGCATAGGACGAATTCAAGCTCTTGTCCAAGGCACTGGTGACACCTCTCTTGACATCTTTTGAATACTGGGTCGCTCACATTCAGAAAAGATGAAGTCAAACTCGGACAGGTGCAGAGGAAGCCTAGAAGGTTAAGCAGTTTGTGTTATGAGTAAACTACCTTATGCGACTAAAACAATCTGCTAAATAAAGCCAAAGAGGAGATATGATTACTCTTTTTAAATCTCTCTTACTGATGCTACCGAGGCTAAAGCAAAAGGGGCACAGATCTAGAAAGACCATAGCAATGGAACACATTTGCAGAACTAAATGGGTTTGAAAACCCGCACTTGTTTTTCTGAACAACACCTGAGAGCTGTGCAGGAACACCAGACTTCCCAGAGCCAAGCCAGAGATCTTGAACTGGGTGCAGACAGGCCCAGTCAGCTGGGTCTGGAGATGAAACATATGGCAAAAGAGCTGGCAGATTACTGCTATCCGCTGTGACCAAAATACTTACCTATTCCTACCCCTAAGTCAGCCTTACAAAGAGTCTGAAGCCACGGCAGTACTTTTATAACCTACAAATGCTGCCCATTTACTGCTGAGTCCCTCTCCCAGAGGGAGCAGGTTTCTCTTAAACAGCCCTGGGAAAGACTATTCATCCCCTCTTGCACAGTAAGTCTACAAGGTGGAGGTGAAGGGTGCCTAAAATATAAATATCCCAAGGCTTACCCCTTCTAGAAGCAGAGCTCAGATGTAGGATCTCCTGCTGCTCTTGCAGAGTGTAGCTGCTCTGCTATCCCCTCCGAGAAAAAGTGAGTCACTAAAGGTCACATTTCTCATTGGGGACAGTGAGTTCCTGTGCAGGTTGTGCCCTAGGCATAACTGAAGCACAGCACCCTCTGCCCTCAACACCTCTCACCTCCACGCAGAGAGGCCGGGCAGATTTGGTTCCTATTTTTGCTCTTGCTACAGAATGCCTGAAAAAGAGGTAAATTTTCTTCACAGTGAAACTGATTTGAAAGAGAAGAAATGCTCCCTGACTTGACTGAGCTTGATGACCCCTGTGGAATGCTCCCTGTATGTGTTCAGACACTTAATGTAGATGGTTCAAGTCTTTCCCTTGGTATATCTGACTCTCCAATGCCCTGTGTAGATGCTGGTCTTCTGCTTGGGACCACAACTGTGAAATGCTTCAAGTGGCGAGTGTGCTGTCTGAGCCCTGGCTGCAGTTACAGAGGGGACAGCTCCATAACCAATGGAGAAATGAGGTTGGCACATAGCCCTGAGAATGCAGTCTGAAGCAGTGAAGAAAACGGAGTCTGATTAATGCATCTGCAGTGCAAAAAATGGACAGCAATTGTCCTTTGTTTCTCTATTTGTGACTTGGCAATGTGGATTGATTACAGAGGTCTGAACTCAACAGATTTCCTCCCTGCAAACAGTGGAAAACATTGATGCTGTCTTTACAAAGACTTTCTGGGAAGCCTCTTGCACATACATATCAACAACTACTGGCTTGGATGGCTTTAATAGTGTTTTGAAAAGCATATGGAGAAAATTTCTTCTGTGATGCATTTAACTTAGAAATGTGCCATGCCTGGAGGAACAAGCTTTTAGGAGCTACAATGCTTTTGTATCTGGCTAAAGCATTCTGGTGTAGGGATGTGTATTTGGGCTCTCATGATAACTCTGGGGCTGGACTGTACCTTGCTGGAGAGTTCAATCTGTATATAGGCTCTGTGTAGAAATTGCATTTGCTAAACTTCATAGCTTAAGGCCTTGACTTTTATAACAATTTTATGACATTTGCTCTTTGGAACTATATCTACAATATGTTCATTTTCCTTTCACTCCAAGCTCCAGCAATCACCCTAAAATGGCATTACATAACACAGCACATCTGGCCTGGAAAAGGACAGTTCAAATGTTCTATATTTGGGTTGCAATCATTACTTTAATGTAGGTCTGGTGAGGGGATTTGAAGATAGATAATGTCTCCAAAATTTGAAATATTCTACTGTGTCCTTTTATGGTATTTGTTTTCACTGACCTTTATTTCCAGATCACAGGCAAAGCCCTTCAGAGCTGACACACACAGGAGCAACTCAGAGCACAAGCAAGGTGTGTGTAGGATCTGCAGGGACCCAATATATTCTGCACTCATGGTTAGATGAGTGGGAATTGCAGCCCTCAAACCCCACAGCTTTTGCTTACACTTGAATTTCCGATTACTTGCTCCCTTACAAATAGTTTCTGAATTTCCTCATGTGCGGTAGCAAGCCTGAACACACAAAAAGCAGGTCACTGTTATTCAGACATTTTTTATTTTATAATAACCCAGCACCTGCTGCAATTTACTTTAAATAGCACATACTCAAATCATTGTTTTAAAAGCTTCCTTAAAAATTGTTAAGGCACTTTTCTGTTTCCCTATTGAAATTTACAGTGGTCTTTTCAGCAAGGAAGAAACTAATCAGGGTTCCAAATCTAAAAAGTCTTAACATGGAGAATTAACCAAAATAAAGTTAAATATACATAAGTCTTTGCAGGAATTGGACTCAGCTAACCATAAAAGAGAAGTTATAAAATCTAACTATGCCATCCAAAGCACAGAGCAAACCAAAAGTGTGAGACCATTTTGTAACTTATCTGTCTTTAATCAGTTGCAAGTACATGAAGTACTCATTTCTCAGCCAGCACTGTGATTTTCAGGTGGGAGGCAAACCTTCAGGATAATTCCAAACAGGTCTCACAAGTTACTTAAAAGTGCATATCCATTATTTATAGGTGAAGTATTTCTCTTGTTTCACTTTCAATGAAACTCATGTTTTAAAATTTTATGGGCTTAAAAAGCACCATTCAGCCTGGTTAAAGAGCTTACTTTTGCAATACAGGCTGAAAAGTGCAGCACACTCACGGCACAGCAGTTAAATGTGAAAGACAAATGCATACGTGCCATCCGTAAGGCAACTGATCTCACATTGGGAAACAAGGGGGAACTGAAAGAGAAAAGACTGGGAAGTAGGCAGTAGAGGAAAGGAGACAAGAATAAGCACTAAAAACCTGAGTCAACATTAACAAGAAAAGACTCCCTGGGGGGAAGAGGTCCCTTTCTCATGACTTCTCTGTTTATTGATTCAAATGGAAGAAGATGGACACCACATTGTGGACCTGTTTTCTAATTAGCAAACAAACTAAAAACTTTAATTAAAAGTTCTGATTCAAAGAATACATGAAAAGCAACCTCACTGTTTTGACTGAGACCTGTTTAGTCTACTTGAGTTTTTAGAAGCTTGGTATAAGAGGTCATGGAACAGATGGAAAAAAATAATGGCAGCACATTTTTTCCCCTTAAGCTAAATAATAGGACATGCAGTAGGTAGATACCACATAAGCAGTAGACAAAGGCTTGATTTAGATTCCAGAACCTGTAAACACCATACACATTGTGAATTTTTAATTACTGAAAATCAGTACTATATCTTTAGTTTGAAAAAAAAAAAAACCAAACCCCAAAACTTCTTAGATGACTTTAAGATGCAGGAATGTGTTAAACTTGCACATCAAAAAAGTCCCAGTTCACGTTGTTTGTTCTTCTATATCTTATATAGGAGGGATGTTTTCAGCATGCTGTAAATCAGTTGCATATCCAATGTCATTAACCTTAACATAGTCTTCAACAGGGTTTTGAAGCTCTGCAGTGCTCCTGGTCACACTCACAGCATGCAGCAATCATGACTAAGTTGCATACATACTCCCATCAGATTTTCTAGGTAAAACGAAGCCACGAGAATGTATGTGTTTGCACTGATCCCACACTTCACCACAGGAAAAGCTGCTCCAGCTTGCTGTAAGCCTGCAGTTAAGTGGAAGAAGACAGATAACCTAGGGCCTGACCAGCATCTTGGGGAATCTTGGCAATGACAGCATTAGCCCATCAGTCAGGCCTCTGGTGTTCAGTGTACAGTACACCCAGCCCTAAGAGCTGGTTCTAAACTAGGAGCAATATGTCTTACTGAAGACTTGTTGGTTTGCGAACTTATCTCCAAATACTTCCACAGGAAAACAGTGAAGTGTCAAAACCCAGTATCTTAAATTATTGACATACCAAGTAACCTGCAAAGGAAAGCAAACACATTTTTCTCTTATCATGAAAACAAAAAGATTGGCACTGCTTCTGTAAACAACAGCAAGGCTGGTTTTTAACCAGTAGCAATGCACGTTCCACACCTCTTTGTATCTTATAAAATTTTATTGATGACATAAAAAAACTAATAGGGGAGAGGACACATGGTAAGTGAAAAGCAGAAAGGAATTTACTTTGGTAGAAGACTGAGGACAAGAGCCTTTGACTATGGCATATCAAAAATATCCCTGTTTTGTAGCAATGGGCTGGACATTAAAACCAGACTTCACAAGGAATGAAGCTAAGACATAGTGCTATATACAGATAACGTTGATTCATCTCCAGTAACCAAGACCCCAAAATTATGTCATCTTAACACATCGTCAGTATTTTTATTAACATGGTTTAAAATGTCAGTACCTAATGAACATTTGGCAATGCCTTCCATCAAAACACCTAGAAAGAAGCGAGTGGGTCAGAGGGTCATGTGTTTTGTTTCACAGCAATTCTGAAGATAAAGTTAATTTAAAAGCTAAAGAATAAAATTTATACTTCAAATTTTTGTCTACACCAACAAATTTTACTGGTAAAACAGGGATGAAAAATAACTTGATACATTCCACTAGCTAAGCCTCACAAAAGTTAAAAGTGCTGGGAGATTAGATATGTACATACTTCTGCTGTCTTTCAGCATTTTTACTGGTGGATCAATCAAGTGCTCCTCAGTGAGTTAATTCTGTCCCTGCTTTGGAGCATGCTCAGGGTAGATGGATTTTTTTTTTGCACATCTGTGTGCTAAATTTGAACAAATTTTTACCGTCTGTGGATAAGCTGAAATTTTCCACAGAGAGCAGAAGAGCGTGACTTCTTTGCCAACTTTAAACAAGGCATTTAGAGCTTCTCTATATGGTCAAAATACTTAATTTTTGCTCAATTGCTTTATAGATACTGATGAACTCCTTACCCTCTCTACTGCTTCCCTCTCTCAAAAAAAGAAGTCAGATTGCAGGAGATATCCAGAAAAGGAAAGTCCTGCCTCATCACTTACAATTTAAACCAACCAACAGTTAAAATTATAGCCAACTAAACCCTGCCTCTTATAATGGAAATGTCAGACATCTTTAATTATAGATCACCATAGTTCTGCCTATAGCAGACTAATTTTATTTTCATCCATAGAAATGAATGGGGATGGGGGGCTGGCAATCCACCTATTAAATCCAAAATCTAGGCTGTTCCTTCACTACCACTCTGCTTCAGGCCATCCAAGCTGCTACAGAATTCTCACCCCACTTGTTTGCTGTGGTTACACAGTCCTGTGTTATTTCCACTATCTCACACGCAGAGCCAGAAGAACTTGGAAGATGAAGAGACTTTTGTTTTCAAGTATTTTCCTTTTAAAAGCAGAAAGCTAAGGGTAATTTTATTAATGCATTATTACTTTGGAGGGAGTGCTATAGTCAGGAAATTCCAAGTCAGTGCTATATTATATTCATTGTGCAGATGTGCCACTTTCTATTCCTCTTTTCCTTGTTAAATATAACCTGGTTTGGCTTATTTCTTATTATGGAACGTGCAACAGCACGGTTTCTGCAGCAATGCTGGAATCACCCAGGGGAGATTAGTTACATCTGAAAGTGGATGGACAAAAAAGAAGTGTAAAAAATGGCTGAAAGCAAAGTAGCATGTGCCAGAAAATGAAGCTTACACACTGTTGGATTTTCACTTCAATGGATTCAAGACACTGGTCCTTTTTAGGGAATGTTCTGGGAGGTCTCCCTGATGTCCCGCTACAGGTAGCTTTGTTACTGTTTTGTAACACTGTGTATCAAAAATTCGTACTCAAAATTCTGGGGATGATTACTAGTTCAAGTATTTTGAAATTCTCTTTAGCTGTGCTTCACTATTTTGGAGCACTTCGTTCTAAACCACTTCGGAATATAAAAAAAAGATATTTAAAATGAGAGAGAAAACCAACCAAAACACACACACAAAAAACTCTACCCCAGAACAAAACACCACCACCACGCCTTCAAAACTCAAGAAACCACATCCAAACAAGACCCAGCCCAACAGTTCTCGACCTACTGACACTGACTTAGAGCCCAGTCTTTTGTTCCCAGACATAGGTCTTCATCCTGCCTCAAGGCTCTTCCTAATTGATGATCCTTAATTACCGGCTGATGGCATAGATCTTACAAACTGATTTCGCCCCTTTGTCCTGCTGAGTAGCACGCTGAACCAGGGTGTTTTCCCCAGGCTGCAGACAGGAGTGACCGAGGTGCTCCAGGGAGCGCCGGAGCAGGGCCAGGCAGGGCGAATCAGGCAGGGGCTGACCTAAACCCCTCCGTACCCTAATCCGCTCTTGAAGTTGCTGGCTGTCAAATGCAAATCAGAAGAGTTTCCAGAAACCTTTGGTTTATGGCTTCTCTAACCAAAAAAGAAAACATTAGAAGGCAGTTTCTTTTTAAGGCTGTTTTTAGCCAGCACTCTGCTGAAAAGAGTTCTTTTGCTGGACTTTCTCCCCAAAGCACGTTTTTACTTCTGTTGTTGCTTTTATTTGCCTTTTCACGAGCAGCTTTGCAGGCTGTATGCCAGTGACCCGTACTTCTACCCATCCCTCCTTCCACTGGCACAGCTGACCTCAGACAATATTGCCTACTGTTAAGTTTTGAGTGAAATATTTATTTTGGCTGTCTCACTGCAACTACAGGCTGATTACCCTCAACAAGTTGCACTGAAGAACTCTCATAATGACATAAATTGTCACAAAACACTAAATGCACTAAAAATACAATCAGACGCCATGTACATCAATTTAAGCAGCGAGGAATGGACACTAAGCACTAGCACCAGTATTTACAAAAAATGCAGCACTGATGCTGGCAAATCTTGTAGCAATGCACGCTACAGACAGCTCTATAGGGACTCACTATTGATTAATCTGTCATCCTAAAAACCGTTCTCCAAGAGGAGTCCTTCAGGTGAAGCTGGGTATGGCTTGCAATTGCAGTCCTTGGGTGCTGTGGGTCATGGGTCTCCCCTTGTATTTTTCCTTGGTATTCAAAGGAAGAGGATAAGAAAGTACTCCAGGCCGCCTGTTTCCTTTCATAACTTCCTCAGATCTTCAGCTGTAATTAGAACTCCCAAGGGAGAATTTGTATTCACTTAATGCTGACTTGACTCAGCAGAATTTGGTAAGGCATCAGCCAAAAACCTCCTTGTGTTCATCTCAAAGAGCACTGCTTTCTGGGGAAGAGTCTCCTCTGTCTCTTCAGTAACTGCCTTCTGTAGATTCCCACTCTGGGAACAGGCGGATAAGCAGTGCTGTCAGGTGAGGAGGGAACATGCTCTGAGTGACCAATGCACCAATGCAAGCAGGAAGGGCTGACAACTGGTTAGATGGACTCTGTTTAGGAAACACATGGTTACAGTCTGACAGAGCAGCACCAAAAATTTCATAATGAAAATGGTAACAAGCAGATAACCTTTAGCCTTGTGGAATGTGATCTAATCCTTCATGGGAGAGACATGGAGACAAACCTGAAACTCTCTTAAACATATACCTTAACCCCTAAGTTGTCTTAACATGTATCATAATCAACATATACTAAACTGCATGTATTTTATTATTATATTTAACTATGTCATTATTATTACTAAATGACTGCTTGCAACTATTTTCTGCATAGCACGAAGCCAGTAATTTCTTAAACTCTTCAACTCTCTTTAGACAGGAATGTTGTACTCATTTAGCATCTAACAGAGGAGTTTAGCTTTCATCCAATACCACCTTGCATCTTACTTCAGTATGTCCTGATTAAATATGGCAAGCTGAAATATTCTTTCTAATACTGGAATTATGTTTTTCTTATAAAAGGGTCCCAGATGGTCAGATAATAGAAGAAAGGTCTTTTACACTGAAATGAACAGTAACTTAAAAATTGGAGATTACTAGTCATTAAAATGTAGCAGAAAAATGTCTGCTACATCATCATCCTGAAACTCACATTCTCAGACTCCAGTCAGTGTCCTGATATTAATTAATCCCTGTGTTTTCTTTTTAATATATCTGTAACTAGGACATAGGAAAGGCTTTATATAGTGCGGTGATGGACTGTGGTCCAAGGAGCACTGGATCCTCTTAAGGGAAGTATGAGCTTTCCCATGACATCAGGAAGTGATAGATCTCTGTAATGAAACAGCATACTTACCTTTCATAAAGTACATAGGAAAATACAAGGAAAGCCATATGGCATCTCCTAAAATTAGGCATCACTTAACACAGTACCTAACTCCAAAGCCACAGTACCTACATCTGTTGGAACCGGGTGTAGCATGAAATGTCAAATGCAGATTTAGATCCAAGTAGGACTGCAAAAGGGAAATTAACTGGTTTTGATATTCCTTTACTTGAGGAAGAAAGAGCTTCCTGATGAGTTTGTTGAGAGTCTGATGCAGAAGAGCAAAAAGTTTGGAGAAATATGGTTTTTTTCCATGAGGAAAGTGAAATAAAAAATACATGTAGCTTTTCTGTTACCTGCCTGCCCTACTTACCTATGCTAGTCTTCCGCAGAGACATATATGCCTAGCTGGTAGTTATCGTTATAGTAAATGCTGTTGGAACAAGAAAGTCCTATCATATGAGTCCTCACTCTTCTTGATTGAGGAATTTCCCATATTATGATTTTGGCTAGTTTCTCTAAGCATTTGGGAAGCCAACACTGAAATGTAATGTGCCTGACATGATGCATGACCTTCCTTATATTGCACGTCATTTAAGTTGAAATTAAACATAAGCATCTGCCAAGGAGTGTCTTCCATGGAAATTCCAAGATTGTCTTCAGAATAGAGGCTGCATAACCTGCATGATTAGGACTTGGAAACTATTTATTTTGAATGAGGAAGAAAGATGTATCAATACACACCTTAAGGTGCAGGAAGAGATGAGCTAATGTAACTAACATAATACAAGATCAAAATTAAAACTCTGTGACAGAAAAGGGAAGCATTAGTATTTCTTTTCTGTAATGTTGCCACCCATGCTTAGATATAAGGAAGAAGTTCTTTACTGTGAGAGTGGTGAGGCACTAGAACAGGTTGCCCAAGGAAGTGGTAAATGCTCCATCCTTGGCAGTGTTCAAGGCCAGGTTGGACAGAGCCTTGGGGCTACATGGTCTAGTGTGAGGCCTCCCTGCCCATGGCAGGAGGTTGGAAATAGATGATTCCTAAAGTCCTTTCCAACCCTAACTGTTCTATGCTTCTATGTTGCATATAGTTGGAGCAGCTGAAAACAACATCCACCATAAAACTGGGAATGGGACTCTCTTTAGCCATTTCAGATACTCATCTGGGAGGAAGACTGAATCTGCAGCTGCTGATTCAGCATACTACTATTATTTTTAACTACTACTGTTTTCAGCTAGCTAATATATGGTGATTTGAACAGCAGCCTTGGCTGTGGTGGTAGTAATCTCTTGTGGAGTGATGAGGCAGGCAGATGCGGATATAACCAAGGGATCACAATCTAGGCCAAGTCCATGTTTTCGTGACCTTCGTAATCTTTAAAAATAGGTTTATGTATGCACGTGTGCATGCAGTCAGATGGAATGTAGTAAAAAATAAGCACCATAAATGTTATCTAAAATTGAGTAATTTTTAATATTCTGAAAGGTAAGAAAAGCTAGTGCAGAAAGGCACTGAGCTCTTGTGCAGTATGACATGAGACAGCATCAAGTATAGCAAACAAGAAAAAGAACACACAGATGAAGTTACATAAAATGTTTCCATTTCAGTTTAGCCATGGGTTTTGCTCTGGTACATTTGGTGATCCCTGGCTTGGTGGATAATCTGTCTAGTATTTTCTTATATGCATGAAGAACGGTCTGTTTGCTGGGTTTGGCATTTCAGTCTAGATAGTCGCTGCAATAGACAGGTTTGCCTGTTTGCTTTTTTTCTTCATGCTTGCCCAAGTCAACAGAAAGGATTATCCATCACTATGCCACAGGAAAAACAGGCTGGGAAAACAGCATCAAAAACATTTTCTTAGAATTCATATTAGCATGCATCATTTGGAGGAGAATGGAGACCCAAGCAATGTCATTAAAATGCAGTTTCAAGAGGCTGTAAAACTAATGTACTGCATTACTATTCAACAGAAAATGTGGCTATGATTTGATTCAGATTAAGACTAGACTGTAGTTAAAATGCCTTGAAATAGACTCTGAAAAATAGTTGTGTATAAGCTACCTTTCAATAAGGGAAATTAACATGAGTTGCAAACATAATTTTTCAAACCTTCTCGAATAAACAGTTAAGCAAGCAACAATGCTAAGATAAAAACATCGCAGAACCTAGAAATGCTATTTAGGAGCAGCACAGTCCTTTTGAAGCAATCATCAACTAAAAATAAAGCAGTCTAAGTTGAAGCATTGAAAGTATAGTCCTGTATCTATAGTGAAGAATGGGATTGGAATGAGCAGCTTTTCCTTTTTGCAAATTAATTTTACACCTAAAATGAGCAATAAATCCCATGAAGTTCTTGATATTATTTAGAATAAATGGCATGGCACAGAAGTACTATTATTAATAACAATTAAGCAAGTTTCTTCTGTCCTCTTCTTCAAGATGCTGCAATGATGAATGCAAATACAAGTACACCTGTCTGCAGGAACAAAGTTTTGAGCTTTTGGATTATGCATCTTTGCAGAATAAGGTTTTTGCAGTTCTCCCTAGGCTAAGACTGTCCAAATGGTTTAAAATCTTTATCTGGATTGCAAATATTAAAAAAAAGCGAGTTTTTTTTCATGCCATAACAAACGCTTTTGTTTCCCTTGGTGGTGTAGATATATGGTACATTATATAGAAATCCACAGAGCAGGTATGGCCTTATCAGAGAACGATGTCTAAAGGCAGCTGGCAAAAAAAGACACCAGTTGTAGATGAGGCAACAAATTCTAGGACTTTTCACCCTACAAAACTGGGAGTAAAAATTAGAGCAGAGAGATGAAGTCACCTCTATAAACCCCAACAGTGTCATGACAGGAAAAAATAACTCATGGACTGGACTGGTGTCAAGAGTGAGAAATTGGGTGGGATTCTTCTCACTTAACTTTAGGTGCCTGTGAGGTATACCAGGCTCTACTGACTAGACCTTCACTTAACCACAAAGGCAGCCTGGAGGGACTAGCCCTTAAGTAAAACTCTACATCAGGCAACAAAGTCCCACACATGATCACCTGCTATGGTTACGAAACATGAATTAGCTATCACCTACAAGAAAGCAACTGCTTCAAGGAATGCCTACCAACAGCTACTGAAATATGTTGTTGCAGTTTAAGCTCAGTTGGTAACTCAGAACCACACAGCTGCTCACTCACTCCCCCCACTTCTTCCTCCCCTGCTCCTGGAGGGATAGGGGGTAGAATCGAAAGAATGTAACTCCCACAGGTTAAGAACAATCCAGTAACTAAGATATAACACAAACCACTACTGCTAACACCAATAATAATAATGATAAGAGAAATAACAAGGGAAGAGAATACAACTGCTTACTACCTGCTGACCGATACCCAGCCCGACCAAGCAGTGACCTAGCCCTTCTGGGTAACTGTCCCCAGTTTATATAGTGGGTATGACGTGCTGTGGTATAGAATACCTCTTTGGTTAGTTTGGGTCAGGTGTCCTGTCTTCGCTTCCTCCCGTCTTCCCCTCCTCCCTGGCAGAACACGAGAGTCAAAAAGTCTTTGGTCAGAGTAAACATTACTTATCAACAACTAAAAACATCGGTGTTATCAGCGTTGTTCCCAGGCTGAAAGTCAAAACCACAGCACTGCACCAGCTACTAAGGAGGAAAATGACTGCTACTGCTGAACCCAGGACAGTAACCACCCCTTACTCCATACAATTCACGTCATGCTCAGATCCCACGTTTCAATATACCATCACTCTTGTCTCATATATTTGTATATATATATGCACCCACACAAACACAAAGAGAGATATATCATTCTTTAGTGCATGGACCAATCCCTATAAAGCTGCTAAGTTCATCTGGTCCATGATGTCAGACTCCATCTCTTGTACCAGTCTTTCAGAGCAGGAGAGGCTGTGTGCAGTGTTGGATCTTTGCAGGCTGATGACACTGCAGAACTCATCTGGTCACTGCTGAGCTTGTCTGGTTTTGTCAAAGTTCATTCTTTGTGGGGGTGATGGTCTGAGAGAAGTCAGGGCCAGTCACTGGTGACCTGAAGACAATCTAGTTGGTGGACTATAAAAGTGCTACATAGCAGGCAACAGCATACAATTGAGTTCATTGGCTGTTTTCCCCTAAAATCATTCCCCTTGAGGTATACACTGGACTTCTCAATCTTCCCGCATTACCCACCAAGTATATCCGTGTCCCTGAGCAAAAGCAATCCCATGAGTGGGTTTACCTTTAGCTGAAGCAGGAATAACCCAGTCTTCCCTAGTAAATTCTTTACATGCACTACAGGAACTTTGTCCCCTTCTACAGTTTGTAAGAGTTCTGACTGGGCTGGACCAGCCCTCCTGCCAGATCATCTGGTGTTGACCAACCAGGTGGCTTTTGGTAAATGTGTGTCCCAATGTTTAAAAGTCCCACCACCCATTGCTCTCAGTGTAGTTTTTAACAGCCCATTGCACTGTTCGATTTTCCCAGAGGCTGGTGCATGGTAAGGGATGTAATATACCCACTCAATGCCACGCTCTTTGGCACAGATGTCTATAAGGTTGTTCTGGAAATGAGTCACACTGTCTGACTCAATTCTCTCTGGGGTGCCGTGTTGCCAAAGAATCTGTTTCTCAAGGCCCAGGATAGTGTACCGGGCAGTGGCATGGGGCACAGTGTATGTTTCCAGCCATCCAGTGGTTGCTTCCACCATAGTAAGCACGTGGCGCTTGCCTTGGCAGGTTGGTGGGAGTGTGATATAATCAACCTGCCAGGCCTCCCCATATTTGTACTTCAGCCATCGTCCTCCATACCAAAGAGGCTTTAACCGTTTAGTTTGCTTAACTGCAGCACATGTTTCACACACATGAACAACCATTAAGCCTATGCCTTGATCACGAGCATATCTGTATGCTGTATCTCTGCCCTGATGGCCTGAAATGCCATGGGCCCACTGGGCCAAAAGTAATTCACCCTTATGTTGCCAGTCTAAGTTCATCTGAACCACTTTAATCTTAGCAGCTTTACCCACTTGTTGGTTGTTCTGGTGTTCCTCAGTGGCTTGACTCTTGGGTACATGAGCATCTACATGGAGTACCTTCACCACCAGGTTCTGCACCCAGGCAATGTTATCTTGCCACAGTGCAGCAGCCCAGATGGGTTTACCTCTGCATTGCCAGTTTCTCCACCTCCATTGCTGCAACCACCCCAACAGGGCATTTGCCACCATGAGTCAGTATAGAGATTAAGTACTGGCCACTTTTCTCATTCAGCAGTGTCCAAGTCCAGCTGGATGGCTTTCACCTCTGCAAACTGACTCGATTCACCCTCTCCTTTAGCAGTTTCTGCAGTCTGTCATATGGACTCCATGCAGCTGCCTTCCATCTCCGACACTTTTCCACAGTAGGGCAGGACCCATCAGTAAACAAGGCACATTGCTTCTTACTTTCTGACAGTTCATTATATGGTGGGGCCTCTTCAGTACGCATCACCTCCTCCTCTGGTGACATTCCAAAATCTTTGTCCTCTGGCCAGTCCATGATGACTTCTAGAATTCCTGGACGACTGGGATTTCCTATTGGAGCTCATTGTGTAATTAGTGCAGCCCACTTACTCCCTGTAGCATCGGTTGCATGATACATAGAGGAGACCCTGCCTTCAAACATCCAGACCAGCGCAGGCATCTGGGGTGCCAGGAGGAGCTGTGCTTCAGTGCCAATCACTTCTGAAGCAGCTCAAACCCCTGCACAGGCTGCCAGTAGCTCTTTTTCAGTTGAGGTATAGCTGGCCTCAGTCCTCTGTGTCCCCGACTCCAAAAGTCAAAGGGTCAACCTCGAGTCTCCCCTGGAGCTTTCTGCCAGAGGCTCCAGGTAGGAACATTCTCCCTGGCTGAGGTGTACAGCACTTCTCTTATGTCTGGCCCTGTCCAGGCTGGTCCAAGGGCTACTGCATGAACTATCGCTCACTTATCTCAAAGGCTTGTTGTTGCTCAGGGCCCCATTTAAAATCATTTTTCTTCCAGGTCATATGATATAGAGGGCTTACTATCAACCTGTAATTTGGGATGTGCATTCTCCTCAATCCCACAACACTTAAGAAAGCTTATTTCTTTCCTATTAGTTGGTGGAGACATTGCTGTTATCTTGTGGATTACATCTGCGGGGATTTGGCAACATCCATCTTGCCATTTTATTCTCAAAAATTGAATCTCCTGTGCAGGTCCCTTGACCTTACTCCATTTTATGGCAAAACCGGCTTTCAGCAGAATTTGGACTGTTTTCCTCCCTTTCTCAAAACCTTTTTCCGCTGAATTGACCCACACAATAATGTCATCAATGTATTGCAGGTGTTTTGGAGCTTGCCCCTGTTCCAGTGCAGTCTGAATCAGTCCACGGCAGATTGAAGGGCTGTATTTTCATCCCTGGGGCAGTCGGTTCCAAGTGTACTGGACGCCCCTCCAAATAAAAGCGAACTGTGGCTTGCACTTTGCTGCCAGAGGAACTGAGAAAAATGCATTGGCAATATCAGCTGTGGCATACCACTTGGCTGCCTTTGACTCCAGTTCATACTGAAGTTCTAGCATGTCTGGTATGGCAGCACTCACTGGTGGTGTGACTTCATTCAGGCCATGATAGTCTATTGCTAGTCTCCACTCTCCATTAGACTTCCAAACTGGCCATATGGGGGCTATTAAAGGGTGAGTGGGTCCTCCCGATCACTCCTTGGCTCTCTAGTCTACAGATCAGCCTACGGATGGGAAACAGTGAGTGCTGAACCCAGGACATATGTAATGAATCTTTTAAATAGAACTACGTAAAATGCATCCAATTTAAATTTTATTACAACAGATAGCTTTTGTATTTGAAAAACAGTGATCAGATAAGCATCTGAATTCAAACAAAGCTCTCCAGTACCACTTCCAGCTTCTAGATAACCTTAGTTACTGAGGAGTTTTCAGTTAAATTCTCTGTACATGTGAAGATCTGCTTCTGGTCATCCCTACAGCTGCCTAGCTCTGCACTCTACCTAAACACCTGCAGATCTTCAAGCTTGGCTTTTCTCTACTTGGCTACTCTGCAGAAACTGATTTGGGCTATTCAGCACACGTCCTGCATGCATTAAATGTTGGGTGTAGTTCATCTTTGATATGAAATCCCTGTAGTCAGACTCCTCCAGGATATTAAACCCAAGGTTCAATTCTGTCCTCTCCTCAAAGAAATCTGAATTGTCATCATTCACCAACGATACCAATTCACCTTCCTAAAGACAACAGTTCAGGTGGTCTTCATCCGTACTGATGAAAAGGCTTTTGTTTCTACAAAATACTTTAAACAGTCATTGAACAAGAGAAAGATTATAATCTAACAGCCAGAACATTTACCTAAGTGAGTGGTGAGAGGAGTAGAGAGCATTTCAAAGTACTCCTCTTAAGATGACACAGGAGCTCTTGCTCTTCTTAGGTGCTTAAACAGTTAGTCAGCATGAATAAGAAAAAATGAAAATTCTTCAGAATATCTAAAGCACAGTGACTGAGGGTACTGGCTACCATAGACATCTCTGTTCACACCTCCCCAGGGAGGGAGGGAACCTAATAAAAGGAAATCTCCTGGACCACCTGCTCTGCTTGTAACAGTTACTCTAATCCAAGCTTTTCCTACTTAGGTAAAAGGGTATTTTTCTATTTGATCACACATAAAATCTTTTTAGGCTCCTTTTTTCTGCAAAGGGAAAAAAAAAAAAGTTTGTTTTGATGGATCCAAACTACACTTGATTCAAATTAAATGTTTGATCTAGCCACCAAAAACTCCTGACATGCATAGCCTTACATGAGAATCACAATCCCTTTCCCATTCTTTATCAACACATGATCATTCTAGCACTGAACTGCTGCTCCCTGCTCCAGTAAACTAAACTCACATATAATTATACTTGATTTTACATAGCTCTGTAATGCCAACAAATTTGGTCTGTGATTCTGAGTTTCAAACATACTATTGACTATTTTAATATCATGTTTGTATCTACCAGAGCCTTACCTCGCCAAATAGGAGAATCATACCAACCGTGCTGAGTATACCAAAGTTTCAGCTCACATCTTAGAAAAGTACCATTACAGGATCTGTGTTTCCCCTTATGGCATCAACTGACAATTTGTTGAGGTCTCTTACACAAAAATAGATTTTAATTGTATTTGCTTGTTTTGATAGACTCATATGCTTTTTTCCCTGGTTTACCTTATGTTAATTTTGTATATTCAGAACACACACCACAAACTCCAAATCCATAGCTGCTCCAAACCAACAGCTTTCCTTTATGTACTAACAAACATTTTCTGCAGAAGCATTATGCACTTTGCAGTGAGAAAAAAAACCCAAGAGATAGCAAATGAGTAACATCTAACAATAGGATGTGTTTTAGCAATTAAAAAATACAGATACAAAATATAAGAATATGCATGAAATAATTAAGAAATCAGTTTTAAGTTGGGGTTTTAAGAGCTAAGTGAGCCAGCTGTACAGATACCCTAACAAAGAGAGTAACTCCAAATGAGAGCCAAATGAGCAATCGCACAGAACTGTGAGACAGCAAACAACAAGAGGGCTGGGGAATAAAATTAAACCAGAAACAGAGCGTAAGTTACAGAGGGAAACAAACATGAACCATATGGGAAAATATTCACAATACATTAGCGTTTAATTAGATAATATAATGGATAATAACACTTATGCAGAATCACCATAAGCAAAGATGAATGGAAAAATAAAACTGAGTAATCTAACTGCGCTACAACTATCATTTGATCAGTCACAAGTTCATATGTAATTTAAATCTAAAAATAGTATTTTGATACTGTATTTTGCTACTGCACCTAGTAGAAAATATTGAACTTAACATTCTCAACTGAGTTATGGGTATGTTGAAAGCAAACAAAAAAATCACAACCATTCACAACCCAATGCTTGTACCCAAATTTGCATTGCAATTCCATTTAGAACATACAAGCTTTGCCTTTTGGAAGAAGAATGTGGAATGACCTTTTCAGACTTTTTCCCTCTCTAAAATCACTTTTTGCTTGTCTGAAAGCTGTGAAACAGAAATCACAGCTAAAGCTAAAATTAACATAAGAATGGAACTGTAGGCCCTCATTATGTTTTCATACATAAGTTTATACAGCGTAGTAGCCTGACACAGGTATCAGCACAGGTTAATTGCTTTCAAGAAGAAAACAATATGCAATAAGTAGGGCAAAAGGACAGAAAGAGAAACAAAATGGTTTTGAAGGCCTTTGTGATCTTCACAAACACTTTTTTGTAACAAGGAATATTTTTTAAAAGTCAATTGTATGCATGCAAGGCATTACAGTTATAAATATAAATATGTACACATTGATGCTTAATGGAGGTTTGCATCCTTATACTTAAAGCTTGCATGCAGGTGCAGCCTTCTAAAGTCTGTACCTGCTTGCAAGATGACTACCAGGAATCAGCTTTAAGCTTTAAATGAACAGATATATTAATAGGAAAGTACAGAAACAAAAAAAATAAGCTGAGGAAAGAGAAAAAGGGATCATTTCTCTTGATAAATATTTACAAACTCTGCTCTAAGTGAACATGCAAATTTCAAGTGGCTTTACCATTTTTTGAGATCGCACAACATCCCAGGGTACACCTTCAAAACTTATTCAATTCACTTGGAAGCAAAAATAGAAACTGAAAGGCCATCTTGAATGGAACTAAACCTGTATGTTGATATCTCTAAAATCCACATTTTATTCAAGATTAGTGCCTCAGCTAGCTGCAGTCAAGCTGTGTATTTCTGGGTCACTGTTCTAGTAAATCTTTCAACTACCATTTTTTTATAGAGCAAAAGCATATATAAAAAGTTTTTTAAAAATCATCAATTTAACAGTAAATTTTAACAACTGACATTCCAAGAAAATACATGCAGGTGAAAATAAAGTCTCACTAGTGGAAATCAGAAAAAAAAAAAGAAACTCCACAAACCAGAAATAAAACAAGAAACAATTCTCTGAGTCATTTTCCACTGTATTTCTAAATTCATTCATCTAAATGAACACCATTAAAACTAGAATACTCAGAATGTGAAACTTCATTTCATAAACATGAATAAGGAATACATATATAACAGGGCTGATTGCTTTAATTTAATAATACATTCACAAGAGATCATAAACCATAACACAACATACATGACTTCATAAAATGGCAAAAACCATCTATAATAATTACCTGGTTTTCAGGCGTTCATACTCCAGTGTGACTATTGAAGTATTTTCATTCCTCTCTTCAGTCAATGGAAATGAATTTCAAACAGCTGAAGTACAGCAGTAAGCCTGCCACATTGAGGAGGATACAGAAAATATACTGCTTTGCTGAGATTTTGCAAATGAGTACATTACCCAATTTTTGCATTCTTGGCTGAAAAGTCAGGTTGAGAGTTGTGCATCATGAAGAAAAACAGAATTTTTGTTCTTGCAGCACAAACCAGTTTAAGTTACATACACAATGTGCTCATATACTGCAGAACACTACAAAGACAGCGGAAATTTTAACTAGTGGGTTTGCATCCAGGACTAGAAGAATGTATTAGGCCAAAACACTTTGACAGCAGCTGCATCCTTGTGATGCTTTTAGCACAGGAAATTAAAGGGAACTTAGTATACAAAGATGCAAAGTGCTCAGTTGCTTGGATTAAATATATCAAAGTTTAAGAAACAACACACCCCAAAACAACCCATCCACATACCTACTTAGAGGTTGTGAATGAGATGATTTTCACAATGAATAGTGACTGGGGAAATCAGTAACCTGATGCAAAACACTATCCTCTGCTTTTTTAGTTTCTGGACCTCCTTGCTATCAAAGATAACATATACAAAGATTGCTTTGTTTTTTTCTTCTCATTTATCAAAACTATAGCAGTGTAGAGCAAGCAATGCTCCTGCCAGTTTCAGTTCTGCTCTTCAAAACTAATAAGCAGCTAGAGTTGTCACCAGTTTCTCCTGGCTGCTTGGAAATCTCAAGAGACCAATGCTCAAAGAGCCACTGTGGCCATTCGAAAAACACCAGGAGACTCTTCGTCTCCTCATTCTGTTAGGAAAACATAAATTGTTCACAATGAAGAGACAAGAATTATTATCCATAGGTGAGAAGTGACAAAACTCAATGAAAACAAGGTACTTCAAAGTCACTAAAAGAGATGCCTTCAATTCTGGGTGGGCATGCAGGGAAATGTTATTACAAATCTACAAAAATATTTTACAGGTATGTTACTTTTTGCAACTACCTTCTAAAACATGACAAATTTTAAGGAAGTAAAAACTTGGCATGAAAACCTGCACACGATATTTTGGTTAAATTCATCCACCAAATCATAAAGATGTCTCAGAATTCCAGAACACCTTAAGGCTTTGTTTGCAAGCAGTTTCACAGCCACAGGTATTTTCTGTACAAAATCTTGACAGGCAAGGATGCTGAACTATTAAAGCAGGACAAAACTGACATTCTACCTTAAATTTTGTGATTCACTCACTCAGATTTCATTGACATTTCTTTTTTATCTTGTAGTTGGTTTAATGTCATGGTTCTTAGCCAACCTTGTATTTGGAGTTCAGTACCCCCAGCTAATGCCCAGCCTAATGCATAAGCGTTCCTGCTTGTACTGACTTTTGGGGAAGCTTCAGCTGCCAGGTACTTCCACAAACTGCCAGTGTTCAGTAGTTCATTTTCTAGAGACATGTTCTGAGATGAGGTGCTTCCATGAGATGAGATCCTGTGTTACACTGTGTGAACATATAGTACGTGGAAATAATGTAAAATAGCTGAAATATACTCAAATTCAGTAGTACATCAATTAATTAAGAAAAGTATCCCACTAACAGAAGCACTTCCCCTGAAATTTGTTTGGATAAAAGGATTCTCCAGAAGTACAGAATTATAAATTCTACAGAATCATAAAAGGATAAGGGGAAAAAAAAAATGAAAAAGAGAAAAGAAATTAGAAAGCCTAGAAACAAATGGAAACTCACCAAATTATTTTATTGCCTGAAATAAAGCCCAAATAATATGAGTGCTTAAAGGTAATGTTTCAATTTTTAATACATAAGCCCAAACACAGTTGTTAATTTATTACCTGCAAAAAAAAAATACACTCTTCCCTCTTTATTTTGTAGAGCACAGATTTTTTTACCTCACCCCTTCATGAAAGTAGAAAGTCCCAGAATGTCAGATTTCAGACAGGATGACAGAACAGCATCACTCTTGTCCAGCTGTTTGCCTCTTGATCAAACCTTAAACATCAGATTGCCATCCCACCTGGATCAGCCCGCGCCCACTCCGCTCCGCTGCCGGCCCGTCCACCCACCCGGGTTACGGGAAGTGAGCCCGCGGGGGGGACAGGCTGCAGCGGCGGGGGAAGAGCTGATCCTGCGGCGGGGACAGTCCCTTCTCTGCTCCAACGAAGGAGGCAGGTGCCCGGCGCGGAGGCGAGGGGAAGCGGGAGCGGCAGCCCCGCTGTACCTGAGAACGGCCGCCGCTGGCGTGCGCCGAGGAGGCCGCGAGGTAGCGGGGCAGAATGCACCTGACAGCGGGCCGGTCCCTCAGCGCGGCTATGCGGGATCGGAGGAACTCCCCCGCGGGCCGCGCCGACGGGGGGGATCCCCCACCGCCGCCCCCCCCGGCTCCCGCCCCCCCGGCTCTTCCCCCCCCCTGGGGGACCCCCCCCCCCCCACCGCC
>JANRGW010016262.1:1634-23321 GCA_024733675.1 Psilopsiagon aymara | reverse complement strand
GACATGGAACTGTTGGAACAAGTCCAGAGGAGGGCCACGAGGATGATCAGGGGCCTGGAGCACCTCCTGTATGAAGATAGGATGAGAAAGTTGAGGCTGTTCATCCTGGAGAAGAGAAGGCTGCGTGGAGACCTCATAGCAGCCTTCCAGTATCTGAAGGGGGCCTACATGGATGCTGGGGAGGGACTCATTATTAGGGACTGTAGTGATAGGACAAGGAGTAATGGGATTAAACTTAAACAGGGGAAGTTTGGATATGAGGAAGAAATTCTTTAGTGTAAGGGTGGTGAGGCACTGGAAGGGGTTGCCCAGGAAAGTTGTGAATGCTCCATCCCTGGCGATGTCCAAGGCTGGGTTAGATAGAGCCTTGGGTGACATGGTTTAGTGTGAGGTGTCCCTGCCCATGGCAAAGAGGTTGGAACTAGATGATCTTAAGGTCCTTTCCAACCCTGACTATTCTGTAATTCTATGATTCTAAGTATATACTTAACTAAGGATGGACATAAAGTAGTGTGGAGTAGATGCATCGACTGTAGTCACTAAAGCCGTGGTTTGATGTGCAGGAGTGCCACTCTGAGTCACTTGTTTCCACAGCACGTCAGTGCTGTTGTAGCTGTTCAAGGAGGTGACACAGTAAAGTGGATCAGCAGCTCAATTTGATTAAAATTAAGAATTTCCCACTAGCTCTTTTGCTAACCTAAGTAATTATCTGCACTTTGTATGACCCACATAGCGCTACATACAAGCATGTGGGAGGCATGCAAAAAGCCTGGAGAGAGGGGAATACCACCAATAACTTGACTTGGCAGTGGCACTGAAAAACTGCATGATGTATTTGTCCCTGAATAAACAGTGGAAACCTGTGAACTTGCTTTAAGTGCAAATGAGCACAGATATTATAAAGACCCTTTCTAGGTAGAAGAGCTTTGTAGTTCACTCTGAAAAGAACTTGACCTTTTGCCAGAGAACCTGCCTGCGTGCATGAGTAATGGTGCAGTTGCTGGCTGTCCCACTTTGTCAGCAAAGACCTTGTGCTACATTATGTTGCAAAAATGCGTTTCTTAACTCTGTAAAGTCCTGAGGCAATGCCAAGCAGGCTAGAGGAATGGGAGCGAACAGCAGAAACATCCAAAAAGCACTGACATTTTTAAGGTGTAACGTGCATTAAATGGGTTTGTTTCTTAGGAAGGGATTGTAAGTGATTGCAAATATTAACTATTCTCCCACACTGGAGCAATCAGCTCCTGAAGGACTGTACCCCATACAGGAGTGGTTCATGAAGAACTCCAGGCTGCAGCAGGACGCGAGCTGGAGGTGTTCGTGCAGGACTCTCACGTGGGAGGGACCCCACACTGGAACAAGGAAAGAGTGTGAGGAGAAAGGAGCTGCCCATGGTGAACTGACCACAGCCCCCATTCACTGTGCCACTGGAGGGGGAGGAGGTAGAGAAGACAGCAGTGAAATTGAGCCTGGGAAAAAGGGATGGATGGGGGAATAGTGCCATTTTAGATTTGTTCTGATTTCTCATTAGACTACTCTAAATTGATTGGCAATAAATGAAATTATTTTCCTCATGCTGAGTCTGGTGGTTTGTCTGCAGCAGTAATTGCTGAGTGATGTCCCTGCCCTTATTTCGACCCACAAGCCTTTTGCTATATTTTCTTTCCCATGTCCAGCTGAGGAGTGGCTTTGGTGGCACCTTGGCATCCAGCCAAAGTCAACCCACCACATCCAGTAAGAAGGCATTTTGTAAGTGCAGTCTTTGGGCATGTGACATGAAAGCATTTGTAACGTTATCCTGATAATCTGTAGTGATTTGAAATCCTATTGTAGTTTCTGTATCAGTAGATTTATTATTTGATTAAAGTCCAGCAGAGCATTAAGGATTACATTTGATAGAGGATGAATGATTTACAATTAGTTAGAAATAATAAAGGTATTAAGGAATGTGCCAGGTTCAATTATTTGATAAATGAGTGTAAAGCTACTTACAAAACCACTTTAGAATGTAGCAGCACCTGGATCATAATATATTTTGCAGAAGCAATGAAAAAAGTAATTAGTTTGAGAAGTGGAAAAACAACATCAGGAGGCATAGCTAAGATCTAGGTCACTAGGAATGCAAAGACTGTCTTCCACTGCACTACACGGTTGTGCTGGGTCTCTCATGTGACTGACCCACCCAGTGGTGACAGTCAGTATTCTGAGGAATCCACAGGTAGAGAAGATGTAAGCGCATGCTGTGCTTGGGAGTTAAGGCATGTTTTGGTGATATCTGAGGGGATCATTGTCATTCATTTGTGTCATAATAGCTGCTAAAGTCCTCAACCATACTTGACACTTTTGTATGGAGAGAGGAAAACATCTAAGATGCAGTCCCATGAAGAAAAGAGCTGCTGTGTGAAAGCACTTCTTCATGGTCAGGTAACTCACTGGATTTCCCCCTTAAACTTGAAACAAAAATAGTTGTTTAAATACTGAAAAGGTAATTTTTAATTTTCACAGCTTTTGGACTAAGAGTCTTTGCAACAGAAGAAAGGAGTCTAAAGGAAACAAGATGCAGACTTTCTGAAGTGCAAGTAGAAATTCACACCATGAGCATTCATCCTGACTACTGCTTTGCTATACTACATAGGGACTGAATTAAGGAATTAACTGATGGTTTGAAACTGATGCAAGTATCAAGCTTTTAGTATTTTCCAGCTTAATGTCAATAATACCACAGTAATACTGACATCTAATTTTTAAAACACTATGCTTTCTTAATTTGTTTATATTGGCAACATTTGTTATTTCACAGTAGTGTAAGAAACACCTAGTGGTGACTGGTTTAAGCCACTTGCCTGTCTGCCTTAATTTGATAATGATTTTTCTGTGTCAACAGGATCAACAGCATAAAGTGCATCCTTGCAGATATAAAGAAACAAACTGTTCCAAACAGTCTAATTGTGCAGATTTATGTCTGTAGATACTCATTAACTTAGGTTGTTGAGTTCAAGTGTTGCGAAGTATTCATCTATTCCGTATCTAATTATATATTTCACATAGATATTAATTGTGCATGTTTCATATATTTTGGCACTCCTAAGCATGTTAGTTAAACTTTTAAACATTGCAGAAAAGGTGTTGCTAGGCTGCTGGCCACACTGAAGTGGGAAGACAAAGAGATAATAACTCTTACAGCTGATAATATTGGATCATTTCTAGTTTTCATTGACTGCTTCAGTATAGAGGCTGTTACCCCTACATCTAGGATCATTTCAAACATCTTCTTAGCATATGGCAAACTATGGGAAAGGCATGCAAATTACGGGAAAGGCAGTATAAATGGAAAGTATATCTTCAGCTCATCTGACAAATAAACTAATAATGACTTTGCTGTAGAAAATGCAGAAGCAGTCTCTGCACTGCTGGTAGTCTCAATCAGTGAGGAACTGTGCAAACACAGGGTCTGAATCCCTACTTTTCTTTGCAGGCTTTGGGTTTGATGACGGGATTTGTTATGGCTTCCTAAAGAAGGTAGCACTTCCATTCTCAGTCTTTGACTGTATTGAGAGCTGTGCTTCCTACAAGGAGCAGAAATATCTTTTGTTGAAAGAGCAGTGCCTACTAGGAAAGTGTCGAAAGATTGGCCATGTAACTTCCCCTGAGAGATGTACCTTTTTTTAAAAAATTTTATTTCCCTAATCTTTGCTTTAGATTTCTCATAATTAAAAGAAGATAACATGATAGAGGGCTTCAGCTAATCAAAGACTAATGATCAAAACCAGACATGAATTGAGTGAGGCCAAAGTCTTAATCTGCAGCCTTACTCTACCCTTCGACATTCAACTTTCGCCTAAACTGGCATAAATTCCCCATTACATCAGAAAAGGGCGCAAGGTTGTTTCAGGCCTCTCCCAGAATTACACTTGTTTGTCCTTGGGTGTGGTGAGGGGAAGTCTGGAAGAATGCAATAAGCCATTCTTGTGCATGAGTCTTCTGAGTCCACTCAGACCTGCAGGTTTGGGTGCTCCCAGTGTAATGCACCCCAGTGCTTGGGTGCACTTTAGTGTAATTGTAGATACTATTTTGAATGGTTCTAATACTCCCATCCACATAATATCCTAGCAGTTACAGCAGCTGCCAAGCAACTGGGAGCCTTCAGCACACTTTCTTTTTCAGCCTGGTGTGGCTTGATGGCTTCATGGTGTCTCTCACGTCTTCCGTGCCTCACAAGAATGCTTGACTAGCTGGACTGGAGCTACAGAAACTGTGCAGCAAACAGAGCCAGGGAGGGCAGAGTACTTTTGTGTTCCTTCAAGTTCAGGTACCACAGTAGAGAGCTCAAATGGACCTTACCTGGGCAGGATTCTTCCATCTACAGCTTGATATAGACTCACTCCAAAAATTAGGTGAGCTCACTAGGCTTTACTAATTTGTAGTGGAATTGCACAAGGAGGAAGTCCTTTATTCAAGACTCTAGGAGTCTTTAATCAAGACAATAGGAGAGCACTTAAATAAGTGATGAGTATTAGAAAAACGGTACTGGGTCAAACCAAAGGCACACAGCCTCCAAATGTGCATACCGAGCGCATTAAATAATTGATGAGCAGATAGTGTCCTGCAGCTCATAAAGATGAACAAAAGGAAGCACAAGAAATAAGCACTGGTATTCAACTGAAATGCTGGCCTGCACCTCTTGGATACACATACTTTTGTGAGAGCTGATGGCGAAGGGTCAGAACTGCTAGACACAATTCCCCATGAATTCATGGCATAATGTACGTTAAAAACCACACAGGCTTCTTTTCACATATGAAAAAAATATGCCAAAAGGTATCTTGTGTTGGAGCTGCATCTTAAGGTTAACAATATCCCATCAGCTAATGTGCCTTCTGCAGAAAGAAGATGTGTCCTCTCCTTCTGTAATGCCCAGAGCTGCTCTTTCTACACAGCTTATTCCACTTCAGAGAAGATTCACTGAGATCACCTGTCTCAGTGGAGGGAGCTGGTTTTATGCCTGAAATACACCAATAGACATATTGACTGTAAAGAAAACTATGCTCTCTGTCTCT
Source organism: Psilopsiagon aymara (assembly GCA_024733675.1). Taxonomy (NCBI): domain Eukaryota; kingdom Metazoa; phylum Chordata; class Aves; order Psittaciformes; family Psittacidae; genus Psilopsiagon; species Psilopsiagon aymara. Next base: position 18,264 of record JANRGW010016262.1, on the reverse strand, counting down.
CTTCTGTAGCCAGCAAAAGTCAAACTGTGTTAAAAAAAAAAAAACAAACAAAACAGTGGCTACTAGGAAATGTTGGAGTGACACTCCTCAGAGTACTCTCCTGAGTGAATTCTGGCTCAGAGCTAACTGAGATAGAGAGGGTGCATTTGAGCTAGAGGAGCTGCATTTACAGTAAAATGTTGGAATAGATTTAGTTTCCATGAGTTTGTCCAAACCACTTTTGATTTATGTGAACTTTTAGTATCCACAACATCATGTGGCAGGGAGATTCACATATTACTTATGGATATTATAAGCCTTCATCTTTTTCTTCTAGATGAACTTTTTTCCAGAATGAGTTTTCCATATGCTCATATTGAACCTGTTTGATTTGCATCCTCTTTGTTGTCATTCCCTTGTTTTATTCATGTAATTTCTGAGATGGCTGAAGAGAACTGTGTACGATAGTCAAGATGTGGGGACATCTTAAATTTATTTTATTGTGGCATAATACTGTTTTACGTTTCTTTATTCTTTCCTAATAATTCCTAACTTTATGTCTGCTGCTCAACACTGAGGTGATATTTTTATCAAAGGAACTATTTGTATGACATGATTTAAGACCATAATGTTAATCATCTGCTCTGGGTCCACCATAGTATATGTTAAACTGAAATTATTTCTTCCCGTACATATTACTGTATGATAATCTCTACTGGATTTTATCTGGCATTTTATTGCCTGGACAAGTAGTGAGTTTCAGTCACATCACACTTATTATATATTTTTGCATCTCTTTCTAATGGCCATACTTTTAAATTTACTTCAGTGAGTAACTTAGTACACCTGCAAACATTGTCTGTGGATCCTACTTTGTTCTTGAAGGCCTTTGTTGGATTTAACTTCTGTTTTAAGAGTTTGAAGGAAAAAGGTGTGCTGAAAGAGAAAATTTTCAAGAAACTCTGGCTCATGGGAGGCAAATGTTCTCCTTCCTTCCCCTTCCACACTGGACTCCGGCTTCTTTTAGAAATGGAAGACCTCATGAAGTTCAGAGGAGGATGCTTAGGCACCAGTGATAACCTTTTCCATTTCTTCCCTAGGTAATTGGATCTCTTCTGCAGTCAGCGATCTAAAACAAAAGTCATCATATATTATCTCTGTGAGCTAAATAGCCAGGAAAGTTTATGATCTCGCTTCAGAAAAATCCCCTGAGAAAACAAATCATTTATTTTCCCAGGTGCCTGGACTTGAGAATGTAGAATGCAATATTCAAGGTAGATAGCCAAAAAGCTAAAGGCAAAGGTAACATATTAAAACTTGCTCTCAGTAAATTAAATGGGAATTCATCTGTTCTCTTTAACGAATGACAAAATGCAGTGGTTAGCCTTGTGAATTACACCCTCTCCCAGGCAGGCATGAGGGTGCTGGAGTGCTGCCTTTTTCGTCCAGCATTCAGGTTCCATGACTCAGTACTTACTCTGAGCACCAGACTTTTCAGCCCTTTTCCCTTTTGGCATAGAATTGAGGCTGACCTTGTACAGAGAAGGTGATTCCTTCCATCTCTTCCTTCCTTATCCACTAAGCCCTGCAGCCTCTAACCCTAAACAGTATGACAAAGATTTCCAGTACTAGATAGAAGTCTTCTTCTGGGGACAGGAGCCAAAGGGAAGTTTCTTACATCTTCCCCCAAGCAGGCATGGGTTCTCTTCATGAGCTTTAGCATCTACTAATCCTGTCCATATTCTCAGGCACAGATTCCCAGACTTCTCTGGACAGTCTTCTCTGTCTTCCTTTTGCCAAGCTGTGCTTGATCCAGTATTTAATTTTACTAGCTATGGCTTTTCCTGGCAAAACTGTAAAGGGTCTTAATTTGCTGGTTTTTATTTTTTCTATGATTGATGTCTCTGCCAGACTTGCTGTAGCTGTAAACAGAATTGTGCTTAGTTCATTAACATAAAAAATGCTGACATATGTTATGGTGTTCTGCCTTTGCCTTTAATTCTGACATTATTTTATATAACTTCAAATAATCTATTATTGCAAGAGAAGTTTGATAGCCAGATACAATAAGAAAATGAAGGTTCCAAAATCAGATCAAAACGAATGGTGATTTCCTTTGAAACCTGAAATTACAAATTTTACTTTGACAGGGAATACTTACCCACAGACAGCTAAAGGAAGAGTCACAACACTTTACTATGCAAAACACTCATGTGGCTAAAGTAGCTCGTGAAATTTCCTGTACATGTTCATTTTGTGTCTTGTTTTCAGTTACATGTGTTATAGCACAAAGATCTGGTAGTTAAGAGTCAAGTCTTAGTATTGTTGAAATGGCAAAAAGAAGAGTACTCTACCTGGAGTACGATTTGAGGTAGCATACGTTGCAGATATCTGTATTTTGTCCTTGCATCACTCATTTCTGCAAGAGCAGGTCAAACATGAATGGCATTTATGTGGGTATTTTGCATTCTCCAAAATCATGAGGAGACAGGATAGGCCTATAAACTAAGGATTGCTGTTTAATTTCCTTTTTGTTAGCAGCTCAACATTATGATGTTTCTGAAGTTTATATAGACCTTTCACAGTTCAAGTGTAACTTCTGCGAAAGTTACAAGATCATGTGCAGTCTTGCTTTTGTTTTCCTTTTGTGCAAGGATTATCTTGTACTGGAATTCCAGAACAGTGGGAGACAGAAGGAAGCAAAAGAAACATAAAACTAGCTTGAGAAATATTGGATTAAAAGATAGACAGAAAGAAAACCTGTCATTTCTGCTAAGCTACAAATAGAAAAGCTCAAAATTCAGTGTTCTTACAATGAATTTGGATACATGGCTTGATAAAAAGTATGGCAGCACCAAACACCAATATCTCACTTTTCTCTGTAACTGATACAGTGGAGAAAGGAATTTGTATAAAACAGCCACCTCTCAAGTACCGGAATTTTTCTCTTTTCGTTCTGCTCTTTCTGACAGAGAATGTAAAGCAGTGGCATTGGAATACAGAATCATGAAGTTTAAAGTATTGCGGGAGATTTAGTCTCAAGATACAACCTCTGCTGCACATTTTGAGAAAGATAGAACAATGTTGATCTGGTCTTCCCATAAAAGACAAAACTCTGGAAATCATGGAGAGACGAATTCCACTTTACGTAAAGATCTGGATGACAGTTCCCATTTACAGTTACATTATCCTAACAAATACCAAAGGAGATATTAGGAGCACAAAATATGATATTTCAGACTTTAGTCCAAAAATCATTAACTTTTAACCCTTTAATTAGGAATTCACAATCATTTCCCCATAAGACCACAAGTATCTCACATGATCAATAATCTAAAAAATTATTATGTTCCTGCTGCTTGGGTCTTTTTACTTTCCTTAAGCCTAACAAAAACATTTACTCTTTAATAAATCTAATTCCAAAAATGTTGATGCAATTTTATCAAGAAAGTACATTTCAAAATTATCCTTAATTTTACTTACTTGTAACCTGGGTCCAGAAAAAGAATATCATATTCTTATCTAATTTTCATCAGGAGGAGAGAGTTGCTACAAAATAGCTCATGATTAAGTGCACCACTGAATTGACACCATACTGAGGGTGGGATTTACCTTATCTAAATTTAGCCACCTAAGGGTTTGGCATGTGTGAGGTATTCCAAAAAGGTAACTTCAGCCATTTGAGCTAATCTTTCTAGGCTCTCTCTATAGTTCTCTACAGATTCAGAGCCAAAAAGCCTAATTGCTCTGCACTGATCTTTGAATGTCATACTAAATGCTTCTTCTTTGTCACACAATTTACTAGCCTTCCTCATCTTTAATCTAGTCCTAAATTTTCATTTGATAGCTCCTAGAGACAAAAAATGTCTCAGTCTAAAACAAGCAGTAGACCTACTACTGAAGCTACAGAATATTGTGAGCTTGTAGTTTGAGTTGCCTTTTTTCTTCCATTGCTAAATGCAATTCCTGGAGAAAATCCAGAGGAAGATTATTCACTTAATGAAAGGTACAGAGAGCTTGTGTCAGAGGTATTGACAGTTTTGAAGTAGCTTATGTCTATGCCTCTCAGAATGAAATCCAAACTGAATACCTGGAATCTCACGAAAAAAAATGGTTTGTAATTACTTGTACTCTTGTCCTGTCATACCCGAGATAAATAAACAGATACATATCAGGTTTAAGCTGAAGATTTACTGTGGACAGAAGTAGTTGTCTGATAACAATGGCTGGAATGAACAATAAAATCAGTGGGGTGTCTCATTCTGGTAGTGCTTATTCCTGTGCACTGATACTGATACACTGAATGCGTTAAAGTGGTGTGACAAGAGTCAGAAAAAATGGGGAGAGATATGTGTCATTAACTCTTAAATGCAGGTCACAGCACATGATTTTATTGTATTCTTTTTAAGAAATTCATTATGATAGTATTGGCTCAGTCATTTTAGTGTTTTTTAATGGAAACTGTGATTTATGATACACTGTAGCTATATAAATTCTATAGGCTGTTATTCTTTGATGCTGAAATTACAATAATGTCAATCCATATGCAATTTCATTTCTAAAGAATGCATTGGAAAAATGACAGCTATAATAACAAGAAGCTAAGAGAGAAATACCTCAAATGAGACCTTTTTTCCTTGGCATATATTTTATGATTTTATATTATATGGAGCTTACAATGATAAAATGCAAAAGCAGGTCTTTGCTATTAGTTCTTTCTTATTAATTGGGCATAAACCATGCAGTGTAAAAGTCAGTGAGGCTCCATATATTCTTCTTTAGCTTTTATGCCTGGTGATGTGATGGGGCTGCTAACAGTGGGTTTGTTCAGCTGATTTCCAGTATGTTCATGGAACATTAGATGCTTTAGCGGTGAATGAAAGACTTAAAAAACAGGGTTGTAGCTATTTCTGTGAGCTTGTGAAGGCCCAAACCAGGCATAAATGGGCAGAGTAGATCATATGGCTGTCACCTACTTACTGAAAATAAGAGCCCTTTCCTGTAAAGGCAGCCCTTAGACTCCCTCCTTCACGTTTTTCGCCATATGATTACAGCAGTGACCATCTCACAGAAGTCATCCTCAACAGGACTTTCTCCAGCTACTTTTCTAACTTCAGGAGAAATGGCAATCTCTAACCAGCCTTTATGAAACAATTCTGCCCATAAATAAGTACCTGAATACTCTCTTAATCAACCAGCAATGCCTGAAACATGCAGGCTTGATCATCAATACAGGATCCATCAAGTAAAACACCTGAAGAAAAAGAGGTGTCTGCAGTGAGAGGAGCTGAAAGCCCAGCATGCTTCATTATGGGTTTTCCATTCTGCCAGATTTATTGGATCGACTGCACAACTACAAGGCACAAAGCTTAATTTTGCAACTATGTAGTGGCACTGAATCAGAAATTTAAAAAACTATTTAAGACTAGCTAAATTGATTTTACTGTTTCAGTTAATATCTGTAACTAGGGCCTAAAACCGATATGGGTAGAAGGAACCCCTGCCAGCTATTTCAATTTCACTGTTGTGCTTTGGGAATGAGGGAGGAATAAGAAGGTTTCAATTAAACCGATTTGATTTTTTTTTAATCATCTAATACGAGGTTAAAAAGGAATGATTTTTGTTCCTTTAACTTCTGTGACCTGATTGCCTCTTTTCTAAGTTGGGTGATCTGGCCAAATGGTGACATGACCATGCAGTAATTTTAGTCCACTGATTCAATATCGGTTTCAACCTTGATGCTAAAAAATATCTTAATTCCTGCATAGGGTATTCACATTTTGATTATTTCAAGTCTAAGTGCTATTGTCAGGTTTTTAATGTTTACTTATTACAAAGCCATAGACTTCGCTTTTTGCAAACATTAGCAGAACTGGCATATCTTTTGGATAGCAGAATGGGCTTGAAAAATAAAAAACAGATAAGTTAGCTAAGGTACATTATTTTAGCCCACTCTACTAATCAAGAACTTTATCCAATAGTATTTCAAACTTGCAGTAATTCATTAATTTTATCTCTTTTCAGAATTATATGTTAGAACTCAAACCATATCTTTTATTAAAGCAGAATAGGAACATTTCATAAAAGGAGAAATTTTTTCTGGAGTCATTTCAGAAAAGACCCATTCTAGAATTAATAAAAGAGACTAACCAGTTGCAGTTCTGTATGTTGCTAGAAAAAAGCTGAGTCACTGGAACTGAATCCAGTGTTTCTTCCAATTCTTTCTGGCAAGTGAAAGAATAAAGAAGCAGAAAATTAAATCAGGATCATACTTTGGAAATACCATCATATTTTTCTAACGAATCCCATTCAGGAAAATTTTGATTGAATATTTTAGAGTTAAGATAATGATGCTACTAAGCAGCAATGCAATTTGCTGATGTCAACAAAGCATGACTGTGCTAACATACATAAGAAAAATTCAAAGACATTAGATTTTCCCATTAATCTTATCTTATTCCCTTTGGATTTTATTCTCTGTGCTTTACTTTTTAACCTCAGAATCATATTCATATATTATTAAATGCTAACAACTGTTGTTTAAAAAGCTTGGCTTTTGTGGCCCAGTGAATAATGTGGATGAGCAGTCTATCTCCTCAGGGAAATTTTCCTATGCGGAAACTGGTGTGACCTCTACTCCAACAGTTTACTCACATAATTGCATTTGCAAAGGGCTCTGCTTGCACATATAATTGAAAATAATCAGAGTGTTGTAGTTAATTTTGTCTGGAAATTTAACCTATTACATTGGCTTCTTTAGTTTTACATCATCTATGTTAGTAAGTACATAATGTATTTTTGTGTCATGGGATATTCAAGTTAATCAAATATTTAAATTATGCACCTGATATTCTTACAGATAGTATATACCTGCACTATCTGTCCTTCTTTGCAAATGTTCATGTACGCATTGTGTGCAATGCTCCCAATTTATGTATAGTTATGCCAACATGAGGACAGTAGTTGTCCTGTTCTAGGCCTGTGTAACAACACAGTGTGGAAAGTTTGAATAAATTGCTGAATGAAACTCAACAATGATTAAATTTATGAGATTTACAGAGAGCAGTGACCCCTTTCTAAATATTGCTAGCTGCCATATCTACATTCAAACCTTCAGCAAGTTCCAGGTAGCAAAACAAACATATTAGTCCTAAGCCAAATGTATCCAACCATGGAAAATTTTGGCATCTAGCACCCTGCTTATGTGCTAAACCCATGCAGAGCCAGGCAGCCTGGATCTTTCCTCTTTAAATTCTCCCCTGTGATTTGACAGATCTTGCAGGGAAAGTGCAGGAGAGTTGATGGAGATGCTGACAGCTCTGTAGCTTCACTCAGCTACTCTGAAGTTCATGCAGCCCTAAACAGGTTAGAGTAAATGTCTACACACTGTAAGACCTTCCCAAGGCTGAGATAAAAGGTAATAAACTCGAAAAAGGAACTGCAAATCAACTGGGAGAGCATCTCATTGACTTAGAACCCTCAGTCTCTGAGAAGAATTTTACATGTTCCTAGAGGACTCCCTTGTACTCTGGGAAGCCTTTCTCCTGGCTGGGTGCTTGTTTAACTTGGAAGGCCAATGCCATTTTGTTCTGTAGCAAGTCTGTAAATCAGACATATAGTTTACATCATGTATTTGCCAAAGTAAATCAAAGGATCTGGCTTTTCCATGTGCTTTTTGGCATTCTATTGTTCTTTCTCTACTTTACGTGACTGAAGCCGGTGGCTTCCTACTGCTACTCAGTGCTGACTGTCAAAGGGCAAGGAAGTACAAAGCTGATACTTGGTAAATTAATATATATGTATTTTAAGCTTACATCCGAGATAATTGAAATGCAGAACAATGTCATCAAAGTCAGTTCTAAGCATGAAAAAATGAAAGAATGTTTTCTGGAACAGCAAAGTATCTTAGATAAAACTGCTGAAGTAACTCAATAGGTTTAAACAGGAACTGCCTCTAGATTGTAGCTTGAATGCCAATTTTCAGATGAGAACGCATTTTTAGACACAGTTGATGGATTGCTAAAAGCAAGATTTTCATGTGGAAATGCAGAGCTGTTTCTACAACCGTGTGCAGTCAGTAATTGTGATTAAAACAGAATAGGTATTGACACACTCAGAGCAACTGCATCTATTTAGATCTCTTCCAAAGCTAGCGTTGTGGCAGCTGAAGGAATAATGTATGTCCACGTGTATTTCATCCCATGCTGAAGAAAAACCCAAGCTAAAACCATTTATTATTTGTGATATTATTGCTTATAAAATCTTTGTCCGAAATTGAGATTCTGCAGTTATCTGCTGGTACGTATTGTAAATGGGATACAGACAGAAAGGAGACTACAAAGAGCTAATAAAATGATAATGGTTTGTGTGCTTGGTTTCTGCCCATCCATAGCCTAAGTATGATAAATGTTCTCTAGGTGTCACAGAAAGGAGGAGCTTTAAGGAAAGATTTGAAGGGACATCATGTAGTAAAAGAGAAGCTCCTTTTAGAGTAAAATAGAGAGCAGAGCCGTACACCAGAAGTAGGCAGAGTGTGACTGTATTTTGCTCAAATATATAATGAGTGGAAAATAATGGATGATGTTACGGGCAGCAAGAGAAGTTGGCACCGTAACAATAAACAGCACCTCAATGAAAATGGAATGGGGAGCACAAGCCACAGATGAAGACAAATAGCATATACTCGCTGTGATAGGGAAGGATTTTCCAGTGAGTAGTTCCACAACTTCAGATAATAATCTGAATGTGTATAAAGGTTTGCCTCTGTGGAAAACCAAGTGAGTTTCATACAAATAAAAGAGGCAGGCAAACCCTACCTCAGGGAGTTTTGACAAAACATACTGTTAATGAGGATTTGGCAACTGAGTCATGTGCAGTTGTTAGTTTAAAAGCCTTGGCTGAGCAAAGGTATGTGGATGAGTGATAATTCTGAAGATGAGTATCAGTTTTCAATTACAAGTTGGGGCTATATTTTTCCATTTATTTTAACTAGTATGAAATTCATTCTAAAGTCAGTCTTCTCACATCTGTTTTGCTTTAATACAGCTAAATTATGCAAGGAGACGATGGGCTGGAGCGTTGCTAATCAGAAGCAAAAATTGTAATGGGTAGAGGAAGAGAATTTACGTGGTTATTGAATCTCCACCATCATTTTTTCTCTTTTGAGACCTGATACAAAGGCCTGGGAAGTGAAAAAAAAAACCCTACAACAAAACAAAACCAAAACCTCTCATACGATCTTGCTTGGGCTTTGGGTTTGTCTCCCATACCTTATCAGTTGTACCAGCAGGCAAACCAAATATATCAAAGGGGTGAATATTACATTGGTATCAAATAATCTCTAAAGTAATGGAAGATGCCACCAAAGATGTAGCATATTTAATTTAAAAAGTCATTCAAAATGAAAAGTGTGGATACTCCAAGACAATAAATAAACCAATATACTACTGTTGATTTGATGACTCTTCTGAAAGTGTTGGTCATATAAACTACTTCCACATGTTACTTGTGTCCCACTCTGCACTATTTCTGCATGTTTCATTGCAAGTGACAAACTGCTAGAGAGTTTTGAGGCAGAAGTAAGCAGAAGCAGAACTTTCTCTCCCAAAAATTCAGCTCACATCATGGTTAACTAGCTCAGCTTTGCTGACTGCCCTCCAGGCTTACCCTCAAGTTTACAGTTGTCTTGGGCAACATCTGAAAAAGGCAACAAGAACACGTTTTCTAATTTCTCTCTTCTTTTTGTCAGGGCAACGAATGTATTTTGTGAATTTGCCTGCCAGAGGGGAAAAAAACATGCTGCAGCGTGCTCCTTCAGTCTTTCATTTGTCACAATACTCCTGTGAGAGGCCCCAGTCACTCTTTGTGACTGCATGAGGATGCACCTTGCCTGAACCTGGGAGTGTAATGAGTGACAGTGAAAGAGGATGGGTTGCTGAAGATACTTTTAGAACACGTCTTTACTAAGATAAAGGTCAAATTTAGGTCAGGCTTTAAAAAAAAGAGATATCTATCCATGTTTGCTTATGGGTTCTCTCTGAGGACACTTTTGCGTGTAACCTCTTGAGAACAGAGTTAGACCATTAGAAATCCTTAGGGCACTAGGATCAGTCAAATTGGCAGACAAAAGATGTGATTCTGTGCAAATACTACTGCAAAAATGGATACTGGGAAAGTGCAAAGGAGTGCCTGATTGGGGTGAAGCATTTCTGCCTCGCCTCTCCTTGTTGAACTATTAACTGGGTTTGTTAGCATGTGGAAGCGATTCCAGCAGCAAGCTGAAAACCTACAGACAGCTTTAAAACTATTAGAAATATGCAGAGGCTTTGAGAGCCAAGAAAGAAAGTTATGAGTATTTACTTCAATCTCCTGCATTGTGTCACCCACAGAAAAGATCCCTCATTTCTTCAGCTACAGCTGTACTTCCCCTCAGCTACCAGTGTCACTGAGTCCTGCCTAATGGAGTAGAGGTCAATGAGAATACATGAACAGAAGACAAAGGTAAGAGCTACTCGGGGTGCAGAACAGAAGATGGAAGATGGCATTAAAAATGTGACCTGGATGTGGTTTGGTCCTAGTTTCTCCTGCCAGCTTTCAAAGAACCAAAGATATGCTTAACGTGCTCTGGGTGGCAACAAGGCATTCTTGGCAACCCCAGTTCACCATGGGTTTTGGCAATAATTATAATGTTGTTTTCCTAATAGTAATTATCACTCTGACAGGTGTAAAATACCTGTGCTCATTTCGGTGGAATATTAAGTTTGAAGTCTAAAGTGAAACCTTTGAAATTCCAACAATGGTAGCTATTACACTGTTAATAATTTTAGCAGAAATATCCAGGTCTTTTGGGGTTGTGAACAGAATTTTCAAGGGGTATCACCAGGCTTTCTTCAGATCTGACTTCATACCTACATTTTTCTAAGAATAAACAAAAAGCGTTTCCCTTTTGATGGAATCCTATTCTGGAATGTGGTTAAGTAAATGGCTCTTTTAAGGTGTGGTCTTTTCCTCAGGTTTGTATTCAATTCGTAAGCCATGCTTAAAAATTAGTCTTGGACTCCCTGGGCATGTTTGTGATGGCTGTAAATTGTTTATGGTCACCTTCAGTTCAGTTAACACTGTCATTAAGGACAACATTCCTTACTGCCCCTAAATTCAGGCAAACCCTCCCCCCTTTTTTTTCCTTTTGAGCTCTTGAAAATGTGATTGCACCTTTTCCCATTTTGTCTATACTTCTAGAGAAAGATTCCTTCAGTATTCTGTTTGGAAGTACCACAGGCACTCAGTTTTGTGCTGAATGTCACATTTTCTCCAGTGATATATTCCTGTTAATTTCTCTGATTTCTCAGGCTTCTTAAGATGAGCATTTCACTGCCACTGACTCTCTGCTGGTTTGAATAGCAAGATTAGGCACCACGTCCCTTGGCAGTTCATCTTTCCCTGGAATCACTTTCCTCTCTGTTGGTACCATCATGCTGATGGTAGCTAAAATCGTATTTTATCTAACATGTCAACGCCACTCTATTAACTTTCCTCTGCAGTATGTTGTTTCCATTATAGGAATTTAGAGGCTTGGGGAGGGAATGAATGTTCAGCTTTAGCCGGGAAAAGTCAGGTTTTTTTCCAAAGGTTCTCAGAGTCTCTGGTCATGCAGTTCTTTTCTCCTCACATCAAAATGTCATTTATCCATATCACAGTATGCTGTATTACCGTCTGCAGTTCACAGATTTTCCAGTATAGCTCTTGATGTGCTGAGCAAAATGAGAATGCCAGTTGAACTTTCCTTCAAAGTAGTATGCTCACAAAAATGGTGTGGGGTTTTCTTTTTTTTTTTTTTTTTTTTTTTTGCTTAACAGTACCTGCTTGCAACCTGCCAACACATGGTGTATATAAAAATATTTGCCATCTGACACATCTCCAGAAGTATCTCTCCTTGTGGCAATTTTCCTTCAGGAAAAGTGTTCACTTTATTTATATGTATATAATGTCCATAATGCTACACATCAGGTAAGAATAGTCAGTTTTGCTCTTTCAGCAGTGATGAATGAACAATTGACTCTGCTTTTCTCTAAACATATGAATGTCACAACCACAAGCCTTTCTATCTTCATTTTCAGCTACTGTTCTAGAGGGAGACAAAATTGACCAAAGCCGGGAGCTGGGTAGTGTCTGGGCTACTAACTCACTTCCGTTCTGCACAGGTAGAAGAGCTTCTCTCATATGGGTCATATGCTTAGACATATCCACATTTATTTTTCCTTGCTGCCTCAGTGAAGAAAGCATCCTCTTGACTTGACCACAAGCTTGACATGGCTTTAACTCTGAAATGAGACTGTTTGTACTACTACCAAGTGTTTGCTTGGTTTGGTTTTGTTTGGTTTTCAAGTCTATTATTTACCCCTATATCTAGTTCATAAACTCATATTGTTAAAATCAGGTCACATCTAGATGCCTCAAGTTTCACATCCCTCCTGGTTTTCATCATCTCTAAGTTCTTGCGTTGATGACGTTGCACTCATTGCTAACATCCTTGTTTCTGCCACCATACTCCCTCGTACACCTATACCCAATTTAAAATGAATAAATACCTCTGCGGCCTCTACTGTGGCAGTCCATTGGTCTATTCAGAATCCTCCTGAGCTAGCGATGTTTTTGTCATCCTCTTTGTCCTCACTTTGCACACTCTTAAAAAACGATACGATTTACTGCAGTTCTTGCATCTTTTCCAAGTCCTCAAAGCCAGGGTCTCTGACAGAGGTCTGTTTCATTCAGTGGTTTAGTCTAACCGGTCAGCATTGTGTCACAGGAACCTCTGAACAGCACAATAGCCAACAGTAACTGGTCCACAAAACAAAAGGGCTTCTGTGGCAACAAGCTGCCACAAAAGAGACACTGCCATGGAGACCATTCTTGATCCTGTAAGAAAGATCCATTGTATTTCACATACCTTTGTTCTGAAAGCAGTGGGAATTATCTCATGTCCATTCATCATGAGCCAGTGACTTATCCCAAGTTTAGTGTTTGGGGACTGGGTAAGTGTCATAAAAAATAGTCTTCCTGGGACACAAAAAGTGGAAATTAATTGAAACATATGATATCTGCAGAGCTAAAAGAGTAGCCAGAGGTAGCTTGAGAAGTAATGTGTGAAAGAAAGGGATTTGTCTGCACTATCTAAGCCATCACTTGTTTTGGAGTCAAGTACATCTGCCCAGGTATATGTGAGTAGAAAAGGGACTGAGAGAAGAAAGGAAGTTATTAAGGCTGAGTACTTGTGAGGTATGGCTGGGGAGTAAGCACTGAACTTTTCATTTTATTGTAGGCATTTGCATTCTTTTTGACATCTGTGAGCCTTGTTTTGGTTTTCCTGAGTTGTACCTGCCTGTTTTCTTCTTCCATAAGTCATATGTGAAAGAATATCTTGTGGGCAGGTATATCTACCTATATCCATACCCACATAGCGCATGAGGCAGTATATGGAATACAATTCAGAGATCACAGACAAGGCAAGTTGTTCTACAATCAAAAGTTTTTCACATGTGTGCAAGGCCCACATGAAAGCAGTGTGTTCATCTAGTGTCATAAGGCCAGATGACATTCCAGGAGCGGCTGCCCAGCCGGTATACCCACTCTCAGCTTATCTCACCCTCAGGGAAAGCTGAAGCTCCTATCTCAAATTTCTACCTGAAAAAAAAGCTGGGAGAGTCTTATTTTATAGCCCATCTTGTGGATTATCTATCCTAAGGTAAAATACTACAGTTCGGTGAATGCACTCACATCCGGAGTACAAATCTGATGGCAAAAACTTGCTTTTTCCCCCCCTTTACTTTCTTTGTAGATATACATGAATAATTCTGGTAGAAGTTAACACATTCTTGATGTTAATGCAAACATCAAGAATATGTTGACTTTAAAATTTATTTTAGGTATCAGTCTTTCAAAGCTCAGCTCCAAGAGAACATCTCTCAGTTGGTATGTGATGTCAGACTTATTTTTGGAACATGTAGAAATACCAAATGGGCTCACTAATCTTCTAATGAGATAAAATTACTTCTGAAGGATAAAATTAGCATGCTGGAATTTTTCCAACAATTATATTTTTACAGCACTACCATGTGTTTTATACAGCGTGTTTCTAAAGAATCAGTACTCTGAAATATGTATTCCTCCTTTGGCAAACTGTATTTTGAGGAAATTTTTAATGTGATAATTATTTTTTAAAATTATGATTTTTGTGAAATGTTATCAAAAATGTATAATATTTTATTGCAAGAAATAAAATATTAGAACTGAAACAGGATTTGAGAAAAAAATGCTGTGCTCTGCACTGCTCAGAGTATTCAGAAATTATCTGGAAAAAGGGTGAGTGGTCAGATCACAAAATCATATGAGGCCATTAAGTGATTTTGGTTAAGAAGTATGAGAGAACCAGTATGAGGATCTGCAGGCAAGTTTATGGAAAAGTGTGACTGGGCACACTTGGCAGACGATGTTCCGTGTAGATAAATGCAGAGTGATACACAAGGGGGAAATGGCCCTTACTTCAGGTGTGAAAAGGCAAGTTCTGATCTGGCCTTTACTTCTCAGGAGAGACAGTCCTGGAGTTACAAAAATGGCTCATGGGAATATCAGTACTCAAGAGTGCTTGGTGCTCAACAGCTGCCAAAGAATAAAAAATGCCACGAAGTGTTAAGAAATCAGTAGAGAACAGAATATAGATGTATTTTTGCTGCCACAGAAATCTGTATTTTGGCTTACATCTTTCACGTAGGCAAAGAATCGCAGAAATATTGGTTGAGAGGGACCTCTGCAGGTCACCCGGACAGCCTTCCACTTGGAGCAGGACTATTGCCAACTAACACTAGGTCAGATCAGCCGCGGCTTTGTCTAGCTGAGTGTTGGAAACTACCAAGAATGGCAATTCTGGCTGGGAAATTTGTTCCAGTGTTGCATGTTCCTTTTGGTGAGGAATTTTTTCCCAGTGTCCAGTGTGAACTTCTCAAGCTGCAATTGTTGCTCAACACAGCTGCCCAACGTGAGTAGCTGCTCTTTCTTGTTTGCTACTTGCCACTGCCAAGAAGTGTTTGGCCACATCATCTTTCAAACACTGTGGTCCCTGCACATCAGCAGCAGGATGGAAAATAGCAACATCTTTAGAGTAAAGCACAGCTAAGTTAGGACCCTTCAGTGTGGGACAGGGCTACAGGGCATATGATAAAGAACTAGTGAGCATCAAATGAAGCTATCAGTAGCCAGGCTGAAAATACAGAAGAGGAGGCAGGTTTTTGCACAGAACCTGGCTGATCTGTGGAACTTGTCACCATAGCAGGTTATAGATGCTACAGACCTATGTAGATTTAAGGGAAGACAGGCAAGTGATTGATGGAGAAAGCCAGTGAAGGTTACTAAGGTCATAGAAACTACATCAGCTTGAGAAAATCTCTGACTTTGAAGTATTGGTGGCAAGGAAAGTGCTGGAGGGGACTACTGCGTTACCTTGCCCTTTAATAATGCAACACAATATTGGTCTAGCAAAGCCCAAAGTCTGACCCAGTGTGAGGATCTTATTTTCAAGAAATTGCATGTAAAACTTGCCTACCCTACATTCATTTATATGTTGCTTTGTTAATTAAACTGGGAATTCTTCAGTTCTTTTTCTCAGGCACATGAATAATTATGATTATGCCTTTTGGTTTGATGTTGTACATAAAAACAACAAAACCAGAACTGCAAACAAAATATACGTTTTGAAGAAATCAACCTCAGGCTTCAAAATGAACCTGTAGGGTGCAGCTGCTGGCCAAAGCCTTATTTGAAACCTAACTTGTATTGTTGGTCCCGCTATATTTCAGAAGTTGCCTTTTAAAGAAAGGATATGCCTATGTGCCTATGATTAAGACAATGCAACAGCACTTTGGAGATCTCAGTCTGATCTCTACCAGTGCCACAGATTTCTTGCTGGTTTTGGCAAATCCTTGAGTACTCATCAGTTACGAGTCGATTTTTCAGCAGACGAGCTCATTGAAACTACTCAGGTCAAATACTTTCAGAAGTGCTTAGTGAACAAGCCTTTCACATCACGCAAATATGTAAAAAGCAGCGGAAAGCTTCGAGGAGGACCTTGTGGTAGTGCAAGGGGCTGATCCAGGGAGCAGAGACCAGCACCCAGAGCACTCTGCCTTTGGAAGGGAGACAAAAAGGACACCCAGGGAAGGAGAAGGCAGAAAGAGAGGGTGCGAAGTGATGAGAAAAGGAGGGAGGCACTTCTCATCTGGCCTCTGAGGCCCTGAGGATTGGGGCTGGGGAGGCTAACGGCAAGGGGAACGGGGGCCAGGAGGTCTCTGAGTACCACAGCATCCCTGAGCAGCAGGGTCCAGGAGGTACCCCAGGAGTACGAAATCCTTGAGGAACAGGGCCAAGAGGGTCCCTGAGGAACAGAGTGCCCCAAAGAAGCAGGGCCAGGAGGGTCCCCGAGGAACACAGCATCCCAAAGGAGCGGGGCCGAGTCAGCGGGAAACTGGGCTGCCGCTGATGGCCACTTTACGGAGGCATGGGCAGGGCGGGGTAACGCCCCTCCCCGCAGCCGCAAGCCCCATCCCGGCCCGAGGAGCCTCCCGTGGAGCCGACGGAGCCGCTCCCCGTTCTTCCCCAGGAG
>JANRGW010016260.1:0-13213 GCA_024733675.1 Psilopsiagon aymara | reverse complement strand
GAGCCTCATGCTCTGCCAGGGAGGAGGGGAAGCCGGGAGGAAGCAGAGACAGACACCTGACCCAAACTGACCAAAGAAGTATTCCATACCACAGCACGTCATGCCCAGTATAGAAACTGGGGGCAGTTACCTGGAAGGGTTTGATCACTGCTGGGTCAGGCTGGGTATCGGTCGGGGGGTGGTGAGCGATTGTATTCTCTTCCCTTGTTGTTTCCCTTGTCATTATCATTATTGGTGGTAGCAGCAGTGGTTTGTGTTATACCTCAGTTATGGACTGTTCTTATCTCAACCAATGGGAGTTACATTCTTTTGATTCTCCTCCCCATCCCTCCAGGAGCAGGGGGGAGGAAATGGGGGAGGAGTGAGAGGGCGACTGCATGGTTCTGAGTTACAGCTGGGCTTAGACCACAACAACTTAATAACTAAAAGAAAAAAAAAAAATTGGGGAAAAAATGAGAGAGGGGAAAAAAACCCTCAAGATGATGTAAAATAAAACAATTGGTCACCACCAATCAACAAATGCCTACAAGTTCCCAAGCAAGGACAACCCCCCAACCTCCAACCCTCCAGCTTTATATTGCTAGCATGACACCATACAGTATGGGATATCCCTTGGCTCAGTTGGGATCAGCTATGCTGGCTGTGTCCCCTCCTAACTCCTTGTGCATCCCTAGCCTGCTCACTGGTGGCGTGAGGGGCAGAAAAGGCCTTGACTCCGTGTAAGCTCTGCTCAGTGATAACAAAAACATCTCTGCTTGATCAACACTGTTCCCAACACTAAACCAAAACATAGCCCCATACCAGGCACCATGGAGAAATTTAACTCTATCCTAAAAAAAAACTGGTTACAAGGCCTTTATCCATTCTTCTTATGTATTTTATATACAATTATATATACTTTATATATCAAAAGGCTACAGTAAGGTCTCTGCAGAGCCTTCTTTTCTCCACCTTCTATCCTTTGAGGAGGGCTTTGAGATCCTCGCAGGAAGATCACTTTTGGTATCATTAATGAATAAACTTTTTACAACCTCTTTCACAACATCCTCCCCAGCTCTGCCCATGTCATTGCAAATCAGATCCAGAAGATTACTACCTTGTTTTGCTTCCTTCTGATCATAACTACAGGCTTCTCATGTCAAAGCTAATAGTCACCCATTATTTGGAACGCATTTGTGTAGCTGAGGGCCCCTTTTATGTAATTTGGCCAGTCTAACAGGCAATTCTGTGTAATTACAGTACACAAAAATCACCCGGAGAGACATCTTAACGTGCTACTATTTATTAACAACCGCTAACTCTTCACTTGGTATCGAGTCCGCTCTCAAGATACAACATGGCAATCTGCATTTAGTAAACAGCCTTGATGTAGCTTGCAGGGCAGAGGACTGCTCACGGAGACAGTTCTTAATAGGAACTGTCAGGATAATTTCCTTCAGGCTGGCAGGGAATTAGAGGAGTTAACAGTACGCATTGTCTACCTGCCACTCCTCAATGCCATGGTCAGCTTGGTGCTGCTTTTTGAACTACCAGAACGCACTCTCAGTACTTCAGTTTCCAGTCCTGATATCAAGGAGGGCTGGATCAGGCTCAGAGTAACTCTAAGGACCACTCTCTTCCTGCCCAGCTGTTCTCAAACATTTTCATTATCATTATTTAAAATGCATTCATAGAATCATAGAATGGTTTGGGTTGGAAAGGGCCTTAAAAATCAGCCAGATCCAAACCCCCTGCCATGGGCAGTGAATTTTCCCATTACACTTTGCTTGGTCAAGCTGCTGAAAACACTTTTTAACAGGGCTCTGAAAAGTACCTCTGAGCCACTTTGCATCCCTCTGAGAGATGTGGTTTAGAAACCAGCGTGCTGAGCAAAGGGACCGCAAACAAGCAGAGCAGGGCTCTATTCCCAGCTTGCCTGCAGGTCAACTGCGTACATGGCTCCATCATTTAAGCCAATCTATTCAAAGCCCACTCAGACGACCTGCTTTAGATTGCAAGCACTGGCCTTAACTTCTCAGGGGCCTATTTTAACCCCCTGGAAATGGAAGAGAATAATACTGCCCTCCATCTCTCTTTCAAAGCTTAATTCAGCTTAGATTTCTGATACATGTAAACGCATTAGGGGATTCCTAGGGCTACTTCGGGACAATCAAGCACCAGCATCTCATTTTCTGCTGCAAATTATTAACATGGGGAGGTATGGAGATGCAATATTAACATGGGGAGGTATGGAGGAGAGGGAGGAGAAAACGTTTGGTTTAACTGTTTGTGAGCTGAACAGGTGGAGCATTTGGTTTTTACAAAATGCTTTCATGCATATGGGAAACTTTGCTCTGTTCCAGCCTTTCCCTTTAAAGCATTTTAAAGGGACAATAAAACCATTTTCCACAATGAAGGTGGTAAGAATCAAAATGTCCTGTTCCTCTAAGGTTATGTGCTCCTTCCTTCTAAGGCAACTAGGGAGAAGTGAAATTTAACCAGTACCACTGTCACATGCACTGCAGTAAGCAACAAACCTCTATCTCACTATGTTAGCCCTAGAAAATATAGCGGTCCAGTACCCACTCCATCGCCCTGTGCTGAAGTGATACAGTACAGATAATACTCACACAAAATCACTGTTCAAGACAGAAGAGTCTTGTCTATCCATGCACCATGCCAACCCGTGGACCACAGCTGAACAAACCATGATAGAGCAGGAAGCTTTATAACAACTACACAGTATGGACAACCACAGGACAGTGCTAGAGACATTTCTACCAGGGAATTTATCATCATCATCCTTATTATTACTATTACTAACATTATATTATAGTATAAACATATGCTCTAAATACATTAAAAATGAACCATCTTTACTGCTCCCTTCTGCTTGAGATTGCCCCTTCGGTGCGCTACACAAAGTGTAGTACACAAATCAATTCGAAGTCTATACCTGATCTGCAAGCCTATTCTTGCATTACCCATCTTGCCCTAGCTTCACAAGTGTGCCCTCATCCTTAGTAACTTCCCATCATCAGAGCTGAGCACCTTGCAGGGAAACGTAAGATTTACACACAGTTGAAATAAAATAACTCCACAGCAGACTGGGAGAGGAAATTGAGGGTAGGATCCAGACTGTGTTTATCCTGATTTAAGCAGTGTTTTGGTTCAATGCCAGGCGACAGCATTTCACCAAATTACTCCAAAACAGCCCGCTGTTTGTTTTACTCAATCATTGTTGTACTGGTGTGTGACGCCAGACTGGTAGCTCTCCCCACAGCATGGGCAGCACATTCCTTCCCCATGCCCATGCATCCTGTCCTTAGGGGAGACATGGCTGAGGAGTAGGGGGAGCAATCAAAGCCCCAGTGGAGGAAGGTATGAGCCAAAGATACTCACATCACCATACTGAGAACAGACATCTGCCTTCCCTTTCCCCTCCTCCCATCCTTGTCCAGACCTTAAGCAAAACCTTCATCTAAAGCACAAACCATGAATACTTGTGGAGAGCCTGCACAAACCATCACTTCAACATCTCTTAAGCCCTGCCTTCATTTAGTCCCTTTAATTATTACTTGCACATGTGATTCCTCTCCTGTAGAACTCAAACAAATGTTACCATCTCTCACTGTTCAATCACTGAAGATATCTACATGAACAAGGTCAGGAACCAGATGTCTTCAGCTCATTATATGCCCTCAGAGGCTTTCAGGGGCTCCTTGGCTAGAGCTTGCCTCTGAGAAGGAGATGAAGGGATTTCAACCATTTGGCAGATCATCAGTACACTGATGATGATAATATTCCCATTGCAATCTGAAGAGCACATGGGATCCAGCATGTTTCCACCTACCCAGTGCAAAACACACTGGTGCTTATTCCTTCTACATGGAACAGTGATCTCAAATCAGGGCACATGGAATCAGCTTCTGGTCCTGATGCCCATCTCATTCACAGCAGAGTGACTGGAAAGTAAAACTGTAACAGCCACTGGATTTACAACTGTACTGAGTTGATATAAACAAGATCAAAACTGGCCCCAGCAGCAGGATATTCCCCATGTGGGGAATGGCTGACATGATTGCCATATTTAAAAGAGCAAAAAGAACAATTTGTCATGAAAAATGAAAGCCTTGTTTTGCTTGTGGGAAAACAGCAGTGTCGTTTTGCTTTTGCAGATTTATTGACTGTGTTCTGTATACCGTGCTGGTTAGAAGGGCAGGCAGCTAGTGAGCACTGATCTGCAGGCTTAGTTTTGACTAACCACTATCACATGCAGCATAATCTTACTTTCCTGATTAGGCAGTCCTGACATTTAGAGGGAACTTTCAAGCTCAAATACTCATAACTGCAAGCCTGACATTTGTTTTCGATGTGTATTACCCATTTTTTGCTTAAGGATTGCCATTGCTGCCAAAATCTTGCAAGTAGATTAGTACACTCAGTTATTCATAGATAGCAAAAGTATGAAGGGAACAAGCCTGTCAGAAAATGATTCTGTCTCGGTTCAAATGAGTAGACATTTGTTGTAAAATAAGAATAAGGACTCAACTTCCATGTCTCGCTGCATGGCAACTCAAGTGCAACTTTAACCTTTAGGCAGGGCTCAACAGGGTTGAGCAGTGAGCAGCTTGCCAAAATTACCCCCAAAAGGGCTTTTCTAGGTCAAAGTACTGTGAAGATGGGTGCGGGATGATAGCAGAAAGATAAGCACCACTCAACAGCTCGACACAATGCACTTACTTAGTCCTTGCAGTTCTCCGAAAAGGAAGATAATCTCATTTAGCACTAATGCGCTGACTCCCACCCCTGATGAGCCCATGAAACCCAGCCTCCATCACCCACTTGTTACCATTTTCAAGCGAGCACCTTTTGTGATGTCTCCCACGCTGCCCCCTGACTTGGGAGAAGCTCCCCCCTCCCCAAAAAAAAACCCACCTAAAAAGCTACCCAGTGCTCTTGCTTCAAACTTCTTCTGTTAAACCCTGCTCGGTGCAATGCCTACAAGACAACCCTGACAACGGCAGATGTGCCACGACTTACTGCGGATCGCGATGACTAATGCCC
This sequence comes from Psilopsiagon aymara, assembly GCA_024733675.1. Classification (NCBI taxonomy): domain Eukaryota; kingdom Metazoa; phylum Chordata; class Aves; order Psittaciformes; family Psittacidae; genus Psilopsiagon; species Psilopsiagon aymara. The sequence continues at coordinate 8,167 of JANRGW010016260.1, read as the reverse complement.
TCGCGCTGTTTACATGTGCCCCCACACCCGCCTGTATCCAAGCATCCTTCTATTTCAGCTGGAAATTTCAGCTATATTTTGTCTATTTTGGGTCTGGGTCATTTTGTGGATCATTCAGTGTTGAACAGATTGAAGTCGTCATTCTCAGGTGATGAGGAGGTTGAAATAACACATTATAAATACAAAGATAAAATAGAGATGGATCATCAGCTACAGTGGGATATGGAAAGCAGGCAAGATGCTCACTCCAGTTGAGATTTTCCCAGATATGTGCCCTAACCTACCAGGGCTTCCCCATCTGCCTCCATCCCGCTCTTCCACCTCCCATCCATCAGCATGCTACATCTCTGCCACACTTCTCTCCTTTACATAGCAAGAAGCAGACACAAAGGGGATCTAGTTCACAGAATTACAGGCATGAGGGTGGGAAAAGATCTGACAAACTCATCTCACCCATTTTCCTGCCTTAAAGCTATCTGAACCATCCCCAGCCTGCAATAAAAGCCTCACTGGTGGAGGGTAGGCTCTCAGTGCTTGCCTATCCCTGCAGACAGAAGGTTTTCCCTTGTGCCTAAATTAAACCTCTCACACTGCAGTTTGATTCCAATCCCCAGCAGACACAGACAGCAGATTTCTCCCTTTCCACAGCTACTTCTACCATTTTCAAGACTATTATCCTCTTTCCCCTCAGTCTTTCCTCCTTGAGAAAAAGAGCCAAACCATCTCATAGAGCTCACCTTCACTCACCATCAGCTTGGAGGCACCACACCAAACATCTTTGTCACATCATCGTCTCCCACACACATGCTCACACACTCCCACACTCACGAACTGTACCAGTCATGCTGTTTGAACACAGAGCAGAGCATCCCGGACATGTACCACTCACTCCCTTTGTTCACATTTCTGCACCTGAATGGCTCAAATCATGCACTGAGCCTGAGCTGCTTTCCCAGCTCTTAGGAAAGGGGAAAGTAGCAACTGGGAAGACCCTGGTGTCCTGGCTTAAATCCACATGTCCTTTAGTAGAGCAGTAAGCAGTGGCTGGGTAATAGGGCAGCTGTCACACTTGCTAAGCTGCCTTCATGGCAACAAGCCATTAAGCACTGCAGCTCAAAATAAGCACCAAACCCCTCAGGAACGCCTGGACACGCAGTATCCCAGACATGCACGGTGAGGGTTTAATTTCAGCTGAAGACAAGAGACTAACCTCAGCCCTGGTCTGCTCCTGGGGTCACTTGGTTAATGCCAGTTCAGCTCTTGCCTTTACACCAAAGGGTGAATGTAGCTCGGTATTACTCACGCTGAAGCATTGAATCCCACAACGGTTTTAAGCTCCCAGCCACTTGATCATGTTCCTCTCCCACGTCCCCTTCAGATGAAGAGATACAGGGTGATGCAGCATTTGCCTGCAGAAGAGTCACTGCCAGGGCTGTGCAGAGCTCGCTGGCTTCAGCTCGTGGGGGAAGAGCTGCAGACCCACGCTGCTGCAATCCCACTGCCTGGAGTTTTGTCGTAAGTTAAAGACCTGAGCAAATCCACAAGCACGGAGCAGGAACTCGGCGGAGGGAAGCTGTCAGCTCTGAATATCTCCCCAACTACCCGCTGGATCGACAGACAGCTGAAGCCGCAGACAGCCGCCAAGGAGGTGGGATGCTGGATGACTGCTTATTATGCTGAGCCAAATCCTCCTATTACTACCTCGTGTGCTACCTGTCTTCTGTTAATACATTCGAGTGTTGTCTCTCCTCGAAGCATGGAACTGAAAGGGATTTCCTACCCTACTCATCTCCAATTCCTTTCCTGTATAATTGTTTAAACACTGATCACTTATTTGCTGATGGGATCCCTTCTCAGGTGCCTGTGTACAGCAGACAGCAATGGCAAATTCCATCACATCTCCCACCAAACTAACAAACCCTGGCACCTGCAGCACATCACAAGCTCTATCAGTAATCCCCTTCCCCAGCATAAATCATTTGTACATTGACATGGGGTCCTCTCCAAATTCAAATGAAGTTCAGCCCAAATTCACCCTGTGATGCCAAATGACCTCAGGTCCCTGACAAAGCCCCACATGTTTTAAAGCAGGTGACTTCCAGCAAAGCAATGATGGAGAAGCACAATTCAGCCACCTCTGCTAAGAGGCCACATATGAGCTGTAATACAGCCCTTTTAAGAGGGAGCTGGACTGTGGGTTGGCCCATTTGGGTACCTAAAGGCAGTACACATCCCCTCTACTTCCTAATTGCATTATGAGAGAGAGTGGGAAGGGAAAACTGTCAGCCCAGCTGGTCCATATCCTGTCTTCTCCATAATACCAAAGCTTGATGAAAACTCAGGAGGACTCTATAGGGTTTAGTGGAAAGAGCATCCCTGCTGAGCAAAGGAAAGCCCAGCTTGTGGTTTACACAAGCCTATGAGCTGCCACAGACCTGGGGGAAAGGTCCCCCTGAGAAAGCACAGCATCTGCTCCTGCTGTGGAGATGGGTGAACTCCAGACATCCCCATCAGCACTTACACCATAACCACCCTCAATCTCAGCACAAAGCTCTCCTGAGAGGAGCAGGAGTCCACCTGGAATGTCCCTTCCTCAGTCCTACTTTGGTCTCTCCATATCTGAGGAGATTCCAGCAAGAACAGCACAAATCCCTAGGAAATCTTAGCAAACATTCCCAGTTCAAGAGGCACAATCAGTTCCTGAGAGACATTCTACTAGCAACAGCATCCCGGAGAGGACAGGGTGATGCAGGAGGAGGTGCCAACAGCACAAGGGCAGGAAGCCTGGGGAGGATTTGGACCTCAAAAGCCCAAATGTTTGAAGCTCAGCAATGTTCACCCTGTCACTGCTCTTGCATTAGGAGCAAGCGGAGGCTTCTAATGCTCCGTCAGTGAAATGAAAGACAGCACTTGGTGCTTTCTGTAGCACCCTTCAGGCTTGGGATGCTGTGCAAATATGAATGTGCACAGCCTGCAAGGGTGCTGCAGCTGGAGAAAAGGAAGCAGAAAACAATGAAGTGATTGGCCCAAGGTCACGATTTTACTTACAGGCACAGGAACAGATCTGGCTGCACAATCATAGGATGGTTTGGGTTGGAAAGGACCTTAAGATCATTCAGTTCCAGCCCCCTGCCATGGGCAGGGACACCTCACCCTAGATCATGCCACCCAAGGCTCTGTCCAACCTGGCCTTGAACACTGCCAGGGATGGAGCATTCACCACTTCTCTGTGCAACTTGTGCCAGCGCCTCAGCACCCTCACAGTAATGAACTTCTTCCTTATATGCAACCTGAACCTCCTAGCCAATACACCCAGATACACCTAAACTCTTCCCTAGACCCCTATACAAACTGTCAGTAGTTTGGTACCCTAAGACTTTGAGCTGGGCAAAGCCAAGAACTTCCTCTCAGCAGAAAAGTCCAGCTTTTGAATCCGAGAGTTAATACTGCAGGAGAAGCAGCATTAATGAAACCTGGAAACTATTGTAAAGCTGAGAACTGACTGTTCTCAAGATATGCAAAAGGCTTTGTTCTTATCTGGACTCCAAATCTCATGTGATAAACCATGGAGAATATAAATGTTAAAGCGTTCATCTCCAAATAGAGTGCTCCGGTCTTATCTAAGTGAAACACTGCTATAATTTCCATGAAAATATTGTCAGAACTGCTACACCTTTACAAAATATTTTAATTCATTAACAGTTTTCCAGGGGAAAGCCTGCTGCTGGAAAACCTGGATCTGTTCCCTGTGCACGCAAGGCCCTACTGAGGTTTAGGACCTTAAAATAACCCATCTTGTCTTTGCCCGCACTCTCTGAAGTACGCAGACATCCCATAGCACAGGGCAATCTTTTCAGGAGGAAGATCTTCCAGATCACACCAGACTTGCATGTTGATTCCCTTCCCACAGCTTGCCCAAGACATAACACTGAAAGTCTACTTTCCACATGTTATTTCTTTAAGGTAGAAAGGGCTCTTTCTCCTCTGCTGCACATGCAATGCTGGGATGTTTCCAGGCAAAAAAGGTATGTTGTGAGTTGACATTGGAGCTCAGAAGCTGTTGTTTCTTTGGGAAGGAAGCACACCCTGAAAGGTGTCCTGTATTCATAACAATGAGATAACTATGATAGAAGCCTCTTGCAGCATCCTGGGACATCATAGGGTCCAGGGCTGCTCACTGCGTACACTCAGTGACTGTACGAGTCAGTTCTACAGTCTGCTACAATACAGCCCACAAAAGCATACAGGTGCTGTACAACCCCTCCAGCTAATGGTTTGCTTGTCACTAAACACCACCATGGCATAGACATAGCAAACTCAGCATCTGTCACCCATAAAAGTTCGTGCCACCAGCACCTTTCAGCCTTCACTAACACTAGAAATAAGAGCAGAGCTCAGATGCTTAATTCCAATCAGCCCTGTCTCTGCAGATGAGGCTAGTAAGGAGTGGGAGAGAGAGAAGATATAGTCATACAGTCTTACTGTGGTCCTAAGTGCAGTAAGAACAGAGCTTTAAAGCTTGATTGACTTTATAAAGGCCAGCCATGAGTTGGTAGGCAGAAGAGACAACATGAGCCAAACTCAAACAAGACAAAGAGTGAGAGGCTCTTGTGTGCATCCCCAAGCTCCTGCTCTTTCCTTCCTACCTCTAAAACATTGCCAAGACTGCTGAGAAACACTGAAAAAACACCGCTCTTTATTCAGCCTGACTATGGTTTGCAATGTATAGTTTGAAGATGTGGCTCTTGCAGTTTCCTGTTGCATTTTTCCTCTGTTAGCTATTATGCAGGTGTAGCATTCCAGCAAGCCAATACTATCACACCACCAAGCTAGGCATGGTATAAAGCCAAAATGAAAGGAGAACTCCAAATACTTATCTAAATTCCTTAACTTAAGAAGTTTTAATCTTTCATGATAGTCAAACAGCAATCGTGCCAAACCAGTGCAAGAGGCTGCCTATGTCTAGCTGAATTAGCAGGATCCAAGGGAAATGGGATGCAGAGAAAGGATTGCATTTGAATTCCACCTTTTAAGCTGGACCCAAACAGCTCCATCACGGTTTAGGCATGTCCATCTCCAAAACTGATTCAAAACACAGCACTGTCAGCCCCTAAATTCATTGAAATCAAGAACCACTCCTTCCTTTCCAACCATATGAGCCGCTGTTAGGGCCCAGCTGAGGGAAACTCTGTCCTTGGCAAGTCCAAATCAGCTGCCTGGGCAGCAACACTCATCCTCCAGAAGCCTTTCATGGTCCTTTTTCACTGCTAAGAAGCTGTGCCTGAACCAGGGTTACAAATATTTCAAACTGCCAGGGCCAAAGACTCCAGAAAGGAGATTTATAGCAATAAATAATATTAATGACACAGGCGGATGGAGCTTCTTGTCCTGAGAGCTCCAAAGGTACATGAAAAACTGCACTATAAATGTCACCACCGCAGACACCAACGATGATGAGATGCCACCTCTGGGGAAGGGAGGCAGCTTTGGCTTGCTCAGAATGACACTCGGTCAGGAAACTGAGGCTGGTACAAGAAGGATATGGATGAGCAATGCTCCACAGCATCAGCGGATCCTAGGCTTTGCTTACTGGGGGGACTCAGGAAGTATCCAGGCCCCAGCTTTCCTTCCAGCATAGCCAAAGGACTTGTATTGATGCCCACGAGTTGACTCCAGGCTGGGAAACAAAATGAGTTGTGCAAATGCAACCTGACCAGCAGCCAGCAGAGTTGGAAAGAGGACAAAGGAAGCAATTTTAGGCCTAAACCCCAAAGGAGCAGCTGAGAGGTTAGTTGCAGATATAATAAAACATGCCTGGGGGAAGGAAGCTGCATCCTCCTGCAGCCAAGCCTACTCAGATGCAAGGATGATAAAGGGCTTACATGAACCCTGTGTTACCCAGATAACACTTCAAACACCTAGAGCTGAGGGAATAGCACTATCTGGCTACATCAACTTAACCATTTTTCCCCCTAAGTTGAAAAATGCCAAGCACTGTGTGAACGTAAAGTCTCTGTTAGAGAAACTTCTGCTTTAGCCAAACCAAAGACACCCATCTCTCTTCCCACACTGCCCACTTCCAGAAGAAGGATCATCGAAGGACCTTCACCAGCAGCACTTCAGGCTTTGCTTTCAGGAGTATTCCTGCAGCAGAAATCACTATGTATTTTCTCCAACCACACAACCTCCCCAAACTTTGTCAGGGATGCTTGCAACAACAGCACCGAGTCCTTCCTGCACAGAACAAACCTCACCCATCAACCATCATGGTGGCCCTCACAGCCTCTGGAACCAGACATTTGGGCGTCAGCCTTGGGCTGAAGGGTGAAACCTCACTGCTGGCAGGATGCAGCACTGCAGCTTCAATGGGCAGGTACAGAGCAGCAAGTTACAGAGATGCAGGAGATGGGTCCCAGCTGCATCACCTCAACCAGCCTCAAGAAGGCTGGCTACCACTCCTGGACAGCACTAGCCCATCAAGCAACCTCTCTTCCCACTTGGTTTCAAGCAAATCCCAACTTCCCTGGTGGGAAGACAAGGAAGCAAAGACCCATGGAGGAAGACGGGTGCAGGGACACCAGCATCAACACAACCAGCTCCTTCCAAGCAGGAACCCAAGTCTCACTTCTACCTTTGAGCATCTTTCAACCAGCGCATGTCTACCAAGACCATAAGCTCATTGCCTCTCCCAAGAGCACCTCAAGAGCGGTTGTACCTGACATGAGCCCATTTCACATCACTGGAGCAGCTGGGCCTGCACGGGGCCGGGCAAACACAACCAACACTGTGTCTTTAAAACCACTTCAGTGCAGATGTTGTTTCCATGGTAACTAGTGGACCAAATACATTAGTGTTTCTAATAATAAACCAAACCTTCATCTTGGAAAATGTGATCCCCCCTCTCCCTTTTACCACCACCACCCTTCCTTTCATCCTTTCCCCTCCCCTTTCCCTGAATTAAGCCAGCATTTAACAAGCAAGGCATAATTAGTAAATAATTACAAGGACCCAGTAACTCCCAGTGCCTGGCAGATGGAGAAGCATTGGCTGGAGAAGGGGGGTGGCTTTGCTCTGTGAACCTGAGAACTGTCCAAAAAGGGATGAACTACTTAAAAAAAAGGGGGGGGGGGAATAGATTATAAAGCACAAGGTGGAAGTAAGGAGCTGGGAAAATCCCTTTTGACCACCCTGGTGTTGCCTTTGGCAATTTCCCCACTCTCTGAGTCCGGGTGCAGCCGCCCGGTGATAATTTCTAGGAATCTCGCACTTTTCTTTCCCTCCATCCCAGACGCGGCTCCGTATTCACCAAGAACAGCCAAAACTTCACAACTCCTCCCTTCCAAGCTCCTTTATTTCAGAGTGGGGACACTCCACACACCCCCACCAGCCAAAAAAGTGTGGGGTAACGAACAGGACCCCGATGCACGGATCGGGACACGGGTGGGATGCGGTGGGGATGGAAGAGGTGCGGGATGATTCTCCCCCTTCCGAAATAAGACACGTGTGAGGATTTAGCGAGTGGGGAGCCCACGGGAGGAAACACACACGGCGGGGGCTGCTCGCCCCACACATTTAGCGGTATCCTCATGCAGAGCACGGGGAAGGAGGGATGGAGGAAAAGGGGGAAGCAGCGCAGCAGCACGATGTGTGTCGCGCCGTGTACCCACCCCCCCCATCCCAAAAGGCATAAATTGCGGACAGGTCGGGGAAGGGGAGAGGAAGGGCGGCTGTGGAAGGTGATGCAAAGCCTCACGGTGTGTGTCGCCACGGTCCCGGCGACACCGCAGGGCTCGGGGCTGTCCCCAGCGCCCCCGGTCCCCGAAAGCCGCCCGCTGAGGATGCTTCGCTGCATCCCGGTGGTGTTCCCTTCCCCTCCTCTTTATTTTCCCCGGTCCCCCCGCAACCCCATGTGTGTGTGTGTGTATCTATGACCCCATCCCTCCCTCCTCTCCCCTCTGCTCCTCCCTCCTCGGCGGGACTCACCATGTCGGGGCTGAGCTGGGCTAAGATGGCGAAGGCGGAGAGCCGGTCACACAGGCACTTGGTCCGGGAGGCGTCGAGCGGGACCGTTCGGCAACCGCGCCAGGACCAGGCGCCGGGTGGAGAGGCGGAGGCTCTGCTGGAGGAGGGAGGGAGGGAGGGATGGATGGATGGATGGATGGATGGA
>JANRGW010016258.1:0-62259 GCA_024733675.1 Psilopsiagon aymara | reverse complement strand
GTTTAGACTGGATATAAGTAGGAATTTCTTTACTGTGTGGGTGGTGAGGCACTGGAATCGGCTGGCCAGGGAAGCTGTGAATGCTCCATCACTGGTGGTGTTCAAAGCCAGGTTGGACAGTGCCTTGGGTGGCATGGTTTAGTGTGAGGTGTCCCTGCCCATGTCAGGGTTGCTGGAACTAGATGATCTTAAGGTCCTTTCCAAACCTAACTATTCTATGATTCTAAATGTGGCTGATTAAAACCATTGATTATTGACTCTCATTGGTTAGCACTGCTATGTGACAAAAGTACAACTCCTCAATTTTTTTGTGCCTTCATGACTGTGTATTCTTTGATTTTCCTTGAAAATATGGGCAAAAAACTATTCCATAGTGATGTCATAGTTGCTGTTGTTTAGAACATGATTTAATATAGGAAGAATATGTTCTAATTTGAAATAGCATTGAAAGGCAATTTATTACGTTTACATGGCATTCTGAAGTGTGCATTTTTTAAATCTCAAAAGTGGGGGTTTGAAGCTTTACTGAAAAGTAAAAGTTTAAATGTCCAGATGAAGTTAATTTTCTCCGGCCTAATGCCTCTTGTCCCTGTCTCCCCATTGTGAATCTGGACCAGCAATTCTTAGTGATTTCTCTGCCCCTCCTCATCCTTTTTTAATTGATAGGACATAGATTAGTCAGAATGTTAGTCTAGCATTATTACGGAATATTAGCAGTAAGTACAAATGTTATGCAATAGTGGAAAACGTGTCTTTACAGAATTTATAAATGGTGAGGGGTTCTGTTTTCCTGGGAAAATAATTTTATCAACCATAGATAGAAAATAAAATAGTGAAATAAAAATAAAAAATTATCATCTTAACCTATATATTTTTCCATTCCTCATGTCTTTTCTGTCCTCTGTAAATAATTACCGGTGTGGCACACAAGAAATATGAAAGATATTTCATCTGGAACTAATATTTTTCTTTATTTTTTTATTGTACTTTTGCAATCAATTTAGAATAAGCCACAAGACTTTAGGAAAAAAACCTTAAATTTATTTTCTGATGAAGTGAACAACATCAAATGCCTCTTTTGCCAGATTATAAACTATTCAATATTCAGCTTCAATTTGGTCATTTCCTGGTGGTTTGATTCAGCTGCATAATGCAGCTTAAAGGAAAAAAATCTAATTAATATGTTTGATATTGAAATGTCTTGTTACACACAATGCTTTATTGTGGTTTTATATTTTCATTTGAATATTAGTCATATTATTGCATTTATAATGTGTTCTAGGAATACTGGAGACCTTTCTCCTGCTTCAGTTGAATGAGGATATGCCATCAGAATTTGGCTTTATTGTTTTCTTAATTGCCTTTTTTCTTCTCAATAAAATGAACAAAATTGCAGTGGAGTTTCATTATGTATGTATAACTTTCTATTCAGCACAAATGTGTTTTTTAAAAAGATAGAGTAAGAAGTGGTTGTATGGGGTTGTGAAGAAGAGTGTCTACTCTTGATAGCTTGTTTATGTTTCTTTGCTCTGGTTGCCATTGACACAGGAAATCCAGATTTGCAGTTTTCCTCGGGACATTTACGTTCCACACTTCTTTTCTTTAAAGAACTCTTGCTGATTAAAGAATGGGAGATCTAGTTTGTGTAGAAATTTGTTGGAACTGAACTGAAGGAGAAAGAAGGAGTTGCATATGAGTTTGCAAAGGTGGAAAGAGTTTGGGATTTGTTCTTTTTTCTTTCAATGTGGTGATGTAGGATGCTGTTGAGATTTTAAGCAGATGTGAAGACCACATAAAGAAGAGTAGCTAATGTGTAACTAATCAAGAGTAGTGGTAGACCAAAGCTGCTAACTTAAAAAATAATGATGAACAGAACTTAGGGCAAAGAAGATTAAATGGTGAGAGTCATGGAGGAAATGACACACAGCTCAGAGTGGAATCTGTAAGCGTGATATAGGATAGATGGGAGGAAACTGTATGAACAATCAGAGTGTTGTAAACCTTGCCTCAAAATAGAATACAATGTAGAGATCCAAACAATTAGGTAGTCAGGAAAATAAAGTAGAAGAAAATAATCATTAAGACAGGGAAATAGAACTGAAGATTAGACAACCTGCACTTGGAAATATGTAGTAAAACACAGCAGGAAAAATGGCCAAAGTCTGGAACTACTGCCCAGGTAAGGATTGTAGCTGGATTCTAGAAAGAAAAAAAAGAATTGTCTGCAAGCAAATAAATAAATAAATACATACATACCCACCACCTCTACCCCCAACCTGGAAGTTTACACCAGTATTAAGAAAAGGCACATAGATGTATGGAAGAGCACTAGATAAGAATAGCATCAGAGTGATGAGATAAGGATCTTCAGAGAAGTTTCCAAATGTAACTGTATATATGGTAATTTTGCAAAGGATCCAAGAAAACTGAAATCCTAGAAGAAGGGTGTTAAGGCAAGAAAGACCTGTATTAAACCTTGTGCGCTTTCCAGTATGAATCAGAATCCAGACACAAAGTAAGAATTGCCCACCATCATCTTCAGATGTGCAAAATACAGATTAGCAAATAGCTTATATTAAATAGGAAAACATTAAGAGACTTTCAACTTTATATAAAAAAGAAGGAGATGAAAGGTTGTTTTAGAGTGAGGAAAGGATAGCAATCAAAGATGATTTTAAACATGTCACTAAAACTGAAAACAAACATGCAGAATAATTTGACCTAGTTTTCATTATGGATAATGCAGGTTCAAAGGCTCTGTGATTAACAGTAACGAGGCATAGGCATGGAATACATTTTCAAAGGCAAAGCAAAACTCAGACCTCAGACCTCAGTATTTTCAGTTTAGGGACATATCAGTCTCTCAGCAATGATTCTTCTCGCCCACAGAAGTGTGAATTTGAGTATATTTACCTATGTGGGGTGATTTGTGGATAAATGATGCTACATGATAATTGCTTTCCTGTGCTCCATAGAAAGAGTGGCTTGCCTTGTCTGCCTTAAAGTTTGTCTGTATTAATGTCATCTGTGCATAATACATCACTGATTGCTTGTTGAAGGTGGAGACGCAGCTTTGTCTTTTATGGAATATTTGCAAGCAGTGACTCCTCAGTTCTTTTTTTCCTCACATTCTAGGATATTCCATTCCTAGATATTTTATGCTGTATGTCACTTGCAGGTATTATTTAGATATGTCTTTTTGGAATTTCAAATGTGTTCTCTGCTTGTAACACTAATTTTACTCATCTTTTTGTATTTTCAATTGAATTGGAAAATGTTTCTTTTGATTCGTTTTTCCTCTGGTTATTGACTAAATGTGTGTAAAGAAAGGGACAGTGTTCCATTAAATCAGAGAATCTCAATTTAATAATTAACATAGGTTCACAGCTCCAACAGTAGAAAACAAACTTCTGCATGCTGTTGAAAGACCTGTACAAATTAACTGATTCTGTTCTGCCTAGTTAACTTTCTTCTATAAGTAGGTGTCATAACAGGAGAAATAGACAACTTTTTGAAATTCTTAAACATATGGGAAACTTCAGATTAGGCATTTGGATTCAACTAAGTTTTGTTTCATAATTTCCATTCTCTCTTCCAGGTATGGTACAACCAAAAAGGTTTCCATGCACTGCCATCCTACTTAAATGAATTCAACAACTTTATTCTGTGGCTGAATTTGCCTCCTAATGTAGATCGGAGACAGTATGGTAATAGTCCTTCTTTCTCTTTTTTTATACATTTTAAAAAGCGATTTTGAAGTAAAGTAGAATTATTTTAAGTATTAAAAAATTTCATAGTATAAAGTAGAACTGAAGAGTCACACATTTCCTGGGAGATACGAAAGTGAAACTTTTAATTAAACAGAAGAGGGTTTTTGGTGTGTGTGAAGAATGTAGTACATATAAGGTAGAATTTTAATTTATACCCCATTATGCCGTATGAATTTCTTTCAAAGGACATTCCTGTGGAATAAGTGTAAATTGGTTTCCTACACTTGGGATGTTAGTCTCTGTGAAACCACTGCTAGGGCTTGCTTAAATGGACAGTGGGTTATGGATTTATAACTTCTTTGTCACTGTATCTCCTTATGTAAATATTGAGGGTAAATCCGGAGTATCCTGTAAGTTCACACTGCCGCATAATGTTCAGTAGCATCCTGTTATCCAAGGAATAGGAAAGGCTGGTATATCTTACTATTGTATGCAACAAAAAAGAGATTAATATATTTGACATCTGAATTCTCTGATTCACATACCCCTGAACTGTATGAGAACTAATAAAACCAAAAAATTTACAAACTGACTTTAAAAAAGTTGACTGCAGCTCAAAAATCAGCTGTTGACACAGGTGAACTTTTAGGATGTTGAAGTCTAGCTGGAAATCTGGGTTTAGCAGTTCAGGTTAACTTCTGTTCATTCCAGTTTCCCTTGTTCTTAAAGTTTTGTTTACCAGAAATTAGTTTGGTTTAGAGAAATTTAAAAAAAGCTTATGACCAATGGTTAAGATTTTTTTGAAAGGTAGGATAGTTGTCTGTGATGGTAAGATTTTCAGTGTGTTTATAATGGCAAAGGAAGCAAAAAGATGAGAGTCACTTCAAAGGGGAAAGGAATCTTAAGTATCATAAAACAGAATTTCATTAAGAAAAGTTTACAGAATGTCACTGAATATTTACTTGCTTTCAACATGGTTGGGGATTTATTTTTCTAAATTAATTATGAGAATGAATCAAAGGTAATATATTTCTGCAGTTTTTGAATGAAATGAGATCAGATATTTTAACGATAATTTTGATCAGAAATAATTTTTTAAATAAGTTTCCATGCACTTCATTAATTGTGCTGATGCTGTCTTGTAGCATTGGATTTCTCATTCTGGAACATCAGTGTTTAAGTATCCTTATTTTTATACTTATTATGGAGAAGTGGCGATTTGCCATTCAGATTAAAGCTGGATAAAATTATAGTTGTTCTAAGGATTGTGGAAATGTTATATTTTACACTGTTGTATAACATAGATACATTATAAGAAAACAGCGCTAAACACTGGATGGAGAAGAAATAGCTTTGGGGGACCTTATCACTCTCTATCTATCTGGAAGGAGGATGGAGTAAGGAGGCAGCTGATCTCCCAAGTAACAAGTGATAGGACAAGAAGTGACAGTCTCAAGCTACACCAGGGGAGGTTTAGGAAAAATTTCTTCACCAAAAGGGTTAAGAGGTATTGGAACAGGCTTCCCAGGGAAGTGGCAGAATCACCATCTCTGGAAGTTTTCAAAAATCATGCAGATGAGGTAACATTACCATTGTATTACCACGGATGCAAGCAGAGTAGCAGCTACTGTGATATTGAAACAATCCTGGAAGAGGTCAACAGCTTATTCAAATGCTCTCATAAATATCGAGGAACCTTTTCACTTAGTAGTTATATCTTGTTGGTATTTCTTGAGCATGACCTCAGTTGGAGTTCTCCCAGGTGGGAGAAGGGTGGAAGTCACTACAGACAGTGTGCCTAGTTCTACCTGCTTTGCTTGCCGGGACAGACCTAGCAACTTTCACAGGAGATCGGTAGTACTGGTCCCAGTGTGTGACAGTTTTTAGTGACAAGAAGCTGAAAAGAAGGCTGAATGTTTGTGTTTAATGTCTTTTGTTCAATCAAGAGGATACAGGGAATCTAGACAGGATTTTGTATGAGAGTTTGAAGGAAGATGTTGTAACCCAAGATTACAGAGGATATCTTGTACTGATTTATATCCTGATGGATTTGTATCTGTTCAAAAAAATGAAAAAAAATTGATAACTGTTTTTCTTGTGCGAGTCCAAGTTACTGACTCTTGATCACCATGAACATGCAGGAGCAGAAAATGATAGTTGTTTGGTGATCAAAATACATTGTTTTTATTATCGTGTAACCTGATCTTCAAATCCTTTCTTTGTAAATGTAAAGATTTCTCTTTTTTCCTCCCATATGAGATCATCAGTAAGCTTCTCCATGAGAATCCTTAGAAAATTACAATGATTGTGTCTTGTAATTTTCATGTAAAGAGTGGAATGGTTGTTGAAGAAAATGTGTGTGCCAGCTGGAGGTGCATGTAAGTAGATAGAACAGCGGAAGGTAGCCAGATTGAATTACATCAGTTTATCACAGTTATTGGACCAGATGTCTATTTTGGAACAGCGGTTCAGGAGTACTTCTTTTATAAAATTAGCTCATCTTCTCTACCGTGTGGATAGTCATCTATACTTCATAATCATGCAGGTCTGTGTTTGTTTTGTGGAAAAAAAATCTGACTCATTGGAAAGGAAACCAGATACGTTTTCTTTTCTAGTGGTTATAAATTCAGTGACAGATAATGAAAATAAATGCTTTAAACAATTGAAAAAAAGTGAGAAAGACTACTTGACAGAGAAGTTAAGATGGACTGGGGTTTTGACAAAACATCAGTCCTGGGTGGTCTTCAAGTTTATGTGAATGATGTTTGTATGTTTATGAATCCCTTTCTGAAATGCTGCATTCCTACAGCTAGACAGCGTAACAGCGAACAAATTAGAAATGGATTAATGAAGAGGATTAAAAAGCTAAAAGGCGATGTTTTCTGCTTAAGCTTAAGATAGAAATGCTCATCAAGGCCTATGTTATTTTTCACGTTCAGTTGTGTTCAGTTGAGTCAGAATGTGTTTATCATGCTTGAATATAGGGGAAGGACTATTACCTTCCTCTTAGGGTAGATTATATAAAGAAAGAACGAGAGGTAGTCATCTATAATGGTGTCTGTAAAGTACAGCAGTTAAAGAAAGTTCTTAGATCATTACTCAAAGAACAGAAATGTATCAGTATAGAAAGTCCTTGTGTGATGCAGCTGCCCCATCTCAGACTTCTATTGGAGTCATTGATTTTTTAAACCCCTTTCATCCTGGGGCTCATTGTAAGCGTTCATATAGCACCGCATTTATTTCAGATTCTGTTCTTCAAAAGAGCTGAAAGGATCAAGAGATCCATTTTCAACTGAGTTTTGGTGGAAAGTGACTGTATAGTTTCTTGATTGCTTTTCAAATTGGAACTTCAAACCTTTTTTCAAACTAAACTGAAATGGCGTTTAGTAGGAATCTTCTTAACCATATCTAGTTGGTGGGGGGAAAGTAAAATATAAATTAGTACTGAGGATGCTGCCTGTGAAATTCTCAATTATTCATGTATTTTTCAGTAAATAGTAATATTTTGTTTTATGCAAACAGAAATCTCATAATGAATTTTAAATCCCCATGAAGAGGACCTTGTAAAAAAGTATATGTATGCTACCTCCATTTAATTATACATGCTGTTTTATTTTATTCTAAGCTATTTTATTCTAATCTGAACTGAAATGTCTGGAATAAAAAAAGCTAGACTGGTCTCCTATTCAAGTCTGTAACAATCCTGATATTAAGAATTAGTAGCACAGATCCAAATTAATCCATGCTATCAATGCATATCATGTGATCAGCATGCTCTGTGACAGGAAAAAGAGACAGTTTACAAAATAGTGCCAAGAGATGGGCTCAGACACCCTCAAAATACAGCGCAGAACCATGAAATATACCCAAGGATTCGTCTCGTTACCCTATAGTGAGAGCATATAAGCTTGAAGACTGCTGAGATTTTTCCCTCTCTCCACCCTATGCTGAAAAAGTACTGCTTGGCTCATATCACTCTTATCATTTTTACTCCAAACCCACAGATTTTGTAAATGTGATTATGTGCAAAGTTGCACCCAGGCAGGATGGACTGGGCTACCAGTGACTCGTGTTTTTTATAATTTATTGGAATGAAGCGTTCCAAGTCTCTAAGACTATGTCAAATCGTCTGTGTCTTTCTTTGCAGACAAATGCTCAGGGGGGTTAGATTTAAAATAGAAGACCTAGAGGACTTTCTCTTGAAAGTACAGCTTGCAAGATGGCATGGGGAAAGGTGTCTTGAGTTGTGCAGCTCCTGAATGGTAACAGGGCAGGTTTTTTCCTACTAGAGCCAAGCTACTGCTCATTTCAAATGTCTGTAATGCGAATGATTTTTCTTTTTCCTGTAAACTGTCCTATCAAAAATATGAAAGAACTGTATTTTATTCTACAGAATGTTGTAATGCTTATAACATAAAGATTTTTTTTCACAAGTTTAGGGATGCTTTTTTAACATATTAGAATCTAAAATTAGTTTAAGTGAGAGCAATGTTAGAAAAGGAATAACATTGTTCAGCCTGGATGGAGAAGACTAAAGGGAAATCATAGAGAAGGTGAAGAGGGTACAATTAATTATTTATTGCCTCTTCTACTATTAAGCATTGTAGTATGGAGATCCTGGTGACATTTCCAATGCAAACACTTCCCTCACCCCTCCCACTGGGTTACTCATGCAATTTATAGTTAAAACTGTGACAGTTTGACTTCTTCCCTCCGCTTTTTTCTTTATTAATGTGACTTTCAGTCTGATAAAAATGCCTTTTCTCAGTTGTGTAAAGATAAGTCTTTCATTGACTGAAACAAGAGGCAGTAACTGATCCTTAAAAAACACAGCCCACCACACTCCCCAAGAAAAAACAACTGCCCCCCCAATCAAATAAACCCCCCACAAAAAAATGTAGTTAAACTGAGGAAAGAACAAAAAAGGGTTTCAGCTGAAAACTAACTAAAAAAATGTTACCAGAATAATTTGTTACTTGTGTTCTCTGTTGGGATTGGTGTCCTGCCTCATTTCTTTTCAGAAGTAGATGTGCACATATATCAATTAACATGTATACAGTCATGTTTCTTTCTTTGAGCTGCCCTCTTCTTGACCTCATTCTAATCGGGGAAACATTTTTCAAGCTCTTCATTTTTATATTGGAGAAATTTAAAAGGTCTAAAGAAGTCTGAATACAGCATTAAAATCCTGATACAGTGTAAGAATCTCTATCATCGGAATTTTCCCTGTTCTTGCACTGCTTATGCAGGATTTTTGAAAGATTAGAATTGGTGTCTATCACAATTTTTCACCTTTGCTCACAAAGAAGCCTAAATTGTCACTGTAAAAATAATGTCACCAACTCCATGCCAGTAGCATAGACAAAGGATATTTTGGATAACTTGGAAAATTCTGGTTGTGTTTAAGTCAGGAGAATGAAAAGGCAATCTGTAGATGAGGAAGAAACAATTTGTACTGAGAAATTTATGAAAAGGAGCAGAGCTGTAGGACTGAATCACACCAAATCAGTTAATATTGCCTGTCTCATTTTTTGCTTGTGAATACTGATCTGGTAAAAGTTGCCTTTGAAGGCTGTTCACACAGGCTTACTAATATAAGCCTTAAAAAAAAATCCTTGCATAAACATATATCTGTTTAATAGGAGCTTCGTTATTTGGAATTTCTTGGTTTATCTGTCATTTATGTTTTTTATTTTGAGTCCTCAATGATTGTGTTTAGTTTTCAACTTAATGAGCATCATTATAGCAGCTTTACGCTGTAAAAAGGCATATAAAGGCAAGAAAGCATCAATAAGTACATCTTACATCATTTTAACAGCTATATTGGGACAGAGATATATGTAAAGAAAGATGGTCTAGGTAGGTAGGAGAAATCTAGACAGGGACAGATTATAAAAGTACACAGATATTTTTGAATTTTGTATTGTTATTTAAAAAAGGCAGGTACTAGCAAATAGCTTATATCATATGTGTTGGCTTATTTTACTATTAGAAAACAGTTAATTCCTCCATAGTTTCAAAAGAACTTTTTTTCTGCTGTGAATAACAAATCAGATTGTTGGCTTTACATAAATTCATCATCTATTTTTGGATAATGGGGGGAAGGAAGAAATAATTTGTTAAGAAGTGTAGAAAATGCAGAAGACCCTTGTGCTGCAGACTATTGGGGAAAAAAAAAAAAAAAAAAAAAAAGGCATGTAAGTAAAGTATTATATTTAGTACATTGCCAGAATTTTTGGTTCAACATAGAACTGAACTTAGCTTAACATGGTTATACTTTGTTTAAATGTAATTCAGCAACCCTGGGAATTTAATCTTAGTTACATGTGTAAGTTTTAAAAAATGCAATTCTTTGTTTCCTCTATATGGTTTGAATGGAAGTTAAGTATAGGAAATAGTTAATAATTTTCAGAAGAGCAATTACTTTTTGGGACTCTTCTATTCAAGGAAATAGAATAGAGCAGTTGATGTCATCTACCTGGACTTGTGCAATGCGTTTGACACTGTCTCGCATGACATTCTTGTCTCTAAATTGGAGAGACATCAATCTGATAGGTGGACCACTCAGTGGGTAAAGAACTGGCTGGATGGCTGCATGCAGAGTTGTGCTCAATGGCTCAATGTCCAGCTGGAGATCAGTAATGAGTGGTATCCCTCATGGATCAGTGTTGGGATTGGTCTTGTTCAACATCTTTGTCAATGACAAGGACAGTGGGATTGAGTGCGCTCTCAACAACTTTGCAGATGACACCAAGCTGGGTGGTTCTGTTGATACGCTGGAGAGAAGGAATGTCATCCAGAGGGGCCTTGACACTCTTGTGAGGTGGGCTGATGCCAGCCCCTTCATAAAGTTTAACCATGCCAAGTGCAAGGTCCTACACCTCGGTTGGAGCAATCCCAGGCACAGCTCCATGTTGAGCAGAGAAGAGATTGAGAGCGGCCCTGTGGAAAAGGACTTGGGGGTGTTGGTCAATGAGAAAATGAACACGAGCCAGCTTCAGTGTGAGTTTGCAGCCCAGAAATCATGTTCTGGGCTGCATCAAAAGGAGCATGACCAGCAGGTCGAGGGAGGTGATCCTGCCCCTCTACTCTGCTCTGCTGAGACCTCACTTGGAGTGTACAGTTCTGGTGTCCTCAGCATAAGAATAAGACATGGAAATGTTGGAGGACCACAAGGATGATCATGGGACTAGAGCACCTTCCGTATGAAGTTTGGATGAAGACTGGATATAAGGAGGATTTTCTCTACTGTAAGGGTAGTGAAGCAGTGAAATGGGTTGCCCAGGGAAGTTGTGAATGCTCCATCCCTGGCAGTGTTCAAGGCCCAGCGGGACATAGCCTTGTGTGACATACAACGGTTGGAGCAAGTCCAAAGGAGGAACATGAGGATGATCATGGGAGTGGAGCCCCTATTGTATGAAGATAGGATGAGAAAGTTGTGGCTGTTCAGCCTGGAGAAGAGAAGGCTGCGTGAAGACCTCATAGCAGCCTTCCAATATCTGAAGGGGACCTATAGGGATGCTGGGGAGGGATTCTTCATTAGGGACTGTAGTGAGAGAACAAGGGGTAATGGGTTCAAACTTAAACAGGGGAAGTTTAAATTGGATATGAGGATGAAATTCTTTAGTGTAAGGGTGGTGAGGCACTGAAATGGATTACCCAGGGAAGTTGTGAATGCTCCATCCCTGGTGGTGTTCAAGGCTGGGTTGGACGTAGCCTTGGGTGATATGGTTTAGTGTGAGGTGTCCCTGCCCATGCAGGTGGGTTGGAACTAGATGATCTTAAGGTCCTTTCCAACCCTAACTATTCTATGATTCTATGAAATCAGTTCAGTGCAATTTGCTTTTCGATCAGTATTGCACAACACGAGACTGGAATGAGCATTATATCATTAAATGTTTGGGTTTGTTTACTATTTTCCCCAGCAATTATCTCTTTTTCATTCTGTGCTTATTCTGTACTAGAGAGTTTTATAGCAATGTATTTCTGTGTGTGGAACCCAAGTCAGCTGTTGTAGGCTGTAATACCAGTGCAGTAATCTGGAATTTTTGTTAGTATCCTCTTGGGATCTGTGCATTTAGTAGGGATGGGCCATGGTGATTTCAGGAGAAAGATTACTTCCAGACACATGCATATTCCTAAGCAGAAGTCATTCCTTATAAAATATTTGATGTTATTTTTGTCTTTGTGTTTTGCATGTTTCACTAATTCCCTGTGGTTGTTTTTGAAAATTTTCAGCAGTACAGATGATTCCTCTTCTATAAAATTCATTTTACAGGTTCCCAAAATGTGCAACTGGGCAAATCTGTGCTTATGAGCATGAATTCACTTGCACATAAAATTGCACAAGCATGAAGTCATAGCCATTTTTACTAGTGCATATTCCTCTCCCTGCATACAGCAGGTAGTTGATGGCAGCAGAGCATTGGAATGCAATTCAGATCAGCCTGGATAAATTCATGGAATACATTGGAGATCCTTTCTGAATTCCTGGCAAACTGCCTCAGTTCTGGATACTTTATGGACAATAATTCTCTACCACAGTCCACATGACAGTTTATCTGTGTGTAAATTCTGGGAAAAGGGATGTGAATCAGTAAGACCTAGAGGTGTCCAAGTTTTGGCATTTCCTAATCATGGGCGGTATTATAAGATTTGCAATCTGTAAAAATCAGCTCTCTTGAGCTGGCGCAATTTTACTGTAGGGTTTCTGTCTCCTGAAACTTTCGGGAGGACAGCTTGGTCAGAGCATTCAAATTCTTAATCATGAAGGCAACACCTTGACAGCTGTGGGAAGATCCTTTATAACTAGAACTTGTCTCAAGACCTGCTTCCGCTCTTTGGGCTGAACACTAGTGAGCATAAGAAGCACATTTAATTTTGTTAACTTGTTGTTTTAGCACTTTTGAAATTATCAAGATTCCCATTTTCCAAAAACTTCTATTTTTGGCCATTAATTTCTAATTCAATAGGTACTATATATATTTGTGGATTAAAGACATTCTTTCTTCTAATATGCACACATCCATTCAACCTTTGATAAAGCTTAGAAAAAAATTTCTCTGAATAAAGCTTTTTTCTATCATGATACTTTTCCTTTACATAAATTGAATTTCAGCTAATACTTGGTTCCAGTTTTCTTTGATATGCTGTTTTTTACTTCAGAACAAATAGCAGCTATTGTTAAAAAAGAAAACTTGGTGCAAAGGAAAAACAAAGAAAACTTTCAACAGTCCCTCTAAGCAAATGACATGAAAGACTTCTGCAAATAGCACATCTATCTATTAGTGATGAATCAAAACCTTATCAGCTTGAATCTTCTTTTGATTTGTTAACTACTATTGTGCTTCATTGTACAGCTTTTAACTGTTTGAAAAATATCTTTGCCTTGTACTAGTTTTGTGCGCAAGTTAATCATCATCTTCTGTTCAGATTTTTACCACACAGTGACTTACTGATTTTCCTCTCCAGTTCTATGTTTAGATTACTTTGGCTTTAGATGAGGAATGAAGTATTAAAAGAGCAAAAATAAATGTATAGATATACTTGGTCAGCCTGCTACTCTTACTAGAATGAAGACAATTTTTGTCTTTATATAGCTGGACTCTAACAAAGTATTATGTGTTCAATTAAATGGCATCCTGCAGAATCCATCTAAGGCTACCAACAATTTTTTTCTTTGTCGAAGATACTGTGAAGATTATAATGCTGCTAGGGTGGATTTTTTAATTAATTATTTTAAAATTGGAAACAGCATGGATTTATTTAAATACTCTAATCAGACAGTGGTAGTTTGATCTCACAGCAAGAATTTCTGGTTAGTATAACGTTACAGCTGGCAACCCTATCAGGTGCACCTGCAGGAATAAGTCAGGAACTGCATCAAGACCAGTTGGACAGTAATGTATTTAAGCTGAAAGAGGGTAGGTTTAGCTTAGATATTAAATTCTCCATGGTAAGGGTGGTGAAGGACTGGAAGAGGTTGCCCAGGGAAGCTGTGGCAGTGTTCAAGGCCAGGCTGGATGGGGCTTGGAGCAGCCTGGTCTAGCGGAAGGTATCCCTGCCTGTGACAGAGGGTTTGGAACTAGATGATCTTTAAAGTTCCTTCCAACACAATCCATTCCATGATTCTTTGACAGCAGCTTTTTCATTGAAAAAATTTTGCACACACACACGCTATTTTTTTTCTTTGCTTGAAAAGAAATAAAGCAAAAAGCCACATTTCTTTTGTCCATAAATTGCGTTCGAATTCTGAAGTGCAGCTTGTTACAGGCTGGTGGTACCAAGAACCAAAATAAGCCTAAGAATGCATTGCCTAGTCAGGATTTTTCCTGTTTTCCCAGACTATCTTTTTATTTAAAGCTGTACAGTTACGGTTTCAATCTATCTGAGGTGTGCCTTTCCCCCCCCCCCCCCCCCCCTTTTTTTTTTTTATTTTTTGGTGAATTTTTATAATCTCATATTTATTTTTTTTCACAGGGATGACACTTTACAGCCAACCATATGGAGGAGCCTTGCTGGATGAGGACAAAATGTGAGATAACTCTTAACATATATAACAGCTGCATGAGCAGACAATTGAAAAGATTAATTCAATAAGCATGTCTGTTGCATGCAATAGATATTGTGACTTGATTGATAGACGCAATTCAGTTCCACTGAGTGAAGATTTTTTTCTACTCTGGTGTTTGTATTCCAAGTTTAGTGTTTGTATCAGACATGGTTCCAGATTTTGTAGAGAAAAATACTGAATTCATATTGACTGCATTTTACAGTGTTTGTGAACAGGTCATGACATTTTCGTAGAGGTTAATTGCTTCAAAAGGTTGCCATGTTTTAAATTTTAATTGTCTATGAAGGGGGAAAGTAGTTGCAAAAGCTGCACTTTGCTATTCAGACTTTAAACACATACTGTATTCTGTAACTCTTAACACATCATCTTGCTCCTGTTCTCTAATTAGATGTTGACAGTCTACAGACAGGGTGTTTGTAAACAGGATTAAGGTTCTAATGTCTAGTGTTGTTTTGGTGAGAAGCTGGGTTTGAAAATGTTTGGGTTTGTTCACACACACACACACGCACCCCACCTCCCCATTGTGTTTTCATTTTGCCCTTTTATTTTGCACCCTAGAATGGAGAATGTTCGTCAGTGTGGAGTAGCACTCTGCATCATGCTGGGTTTCTCTATCCTTACTGCATCCATTGGAAGTGCCATAGTGAAAGACAGAGTGTCTGGCACAAAACGCCTGGAGCACATCACCGGCCTGAGTTACAAAACTTATTGGCTTGGTAACTTCTGCTGTGATATGGTATGTATCATGTGGGGCAGCATGTGTTCAGGTATAAATTTTTAACTAGCTTGACATAAATGAGGAAAAGGAGATATGGTCTCAAGACACATGAATAAGATTTTGATTTGTGCAGGTCAGCAGCTCTTGGCTGCCATATTAACAAGTATTGGGACACAATTCCTACTTTAATACTGCTAGATAAAATTCTTGAAAGCAGGGATTGTGTTCTTTGTTTTCCAAAGTTGAATTTTAAGGTAAACCATAGGCTAGCTTTAGGTACCTGCAGTATTTTGCAAATAAAAGAAAGCTGGATAAACAGCCTAGACAGACAGAGTCTTCAATTCAGAAGTTCAGAGCAGGAGTCTCTGTGCCTTGATTTGCCCCTGGCCAAATCTTTCAGATTATTGGAGAGACCTGAATATACTGCTCAGCTACATTGAAGGCATAATTATGTTGTCTGTTGGTGGGTAATATAAGAGATACTCTTAACAGGTACATTTTATTTATGGCAAGATAGGCAGTAGAAAATATTATTT
Source organism: Psilopsiagon aymara (assembly GCA_024733675.1). NCBI lineage: Eukaryota > Metazoa > Chordata > Aves > Psittaciformes > Psittacidae > Psilopsiagon > Psilopsiagon aymara. Next base: position 46,722 of record JANRGW010016258.1, on the reverse strand, counting down.
ATGGATTCATATACACAGATTGACCTAGATCAGAAATGAGTGAAGTCTCTGTCCTGAATATTTATTTTTATCACACCAAATAATTTCTTGAATGGCTAGCATTGCAAATAGTATTGTCTATAAGCAGTTCATTAAGAAATCTGAAAATCTTCTCTTTTGAAAATACCATAAAAGTTATTATTTTTCCCTAAATCTTACCCTTTTAGTAAAATGTAAAGATAGGGATGCTACTAAGACTTGATTTTGGCAGGTTAGTTTCAGGCCAACGTAGTTAAAAGAAACAGGAATTTTTGCTTAACTTCTTCAAGCCTGAGCAGTTTCTTTCTCTTCAGGCTAATAACCAAAGTTAGTGAAGTAGAATTAACTTTTTCAAGTCACTGCTAGTCCCCAGTCACTAATTTTTAATCTATATAATGGAGCTCATTTGAGTTCCATTTAAGCATGAATCCCACAAATTATCTTCAAATATCTTTTTCAGAGGTGACTCATTAAAAACTAAAATTAAAAATTTCTCCACTATATATATGTATATATCTCTGTGAATCTGTATAAATAAAGCATGTATATACGTCTCTTACCAAAAGGCTTTTCATAATTTGCTTGTCATGAGGCTAACTATAGTATTAGTTGAGTGTTTGGCAGCAGTTTGAGATTAGGTCATCTGCTTCTGGGAAAGGGATAGAATTGCTATTTTTAAAGAACTTGAGTGCCATTAGTTGATTGTTCATGTCTTAAACTGTTTTGGATTGGGAGATTGGTTTCAGAGGCAATAGTGAACAGTTGGAGTCACCTGGATTATTCAAAAGAAAAAAAGATTTCCGGCCCAGTGAAGGGGCATAAACATTCTGCCCTCTGCTTAAGAGTCATGGAAGTAAGGGCTGTAATCTAGTGCAAGAAATGCAAATACAAACTAGCCTGGTCAAGAACAGAGATTTTTGGAGTACTCTGTTCTCATTCAGACTGTTATAAATCTGAAATGTTAACGCTTCACCTATCCATGCTTGAAATCAGGATGCTCACCCTTGAGTAAGCTCAAAGTAGGAACACATTTCTCCAAATGTTATTTACTTGGCTGGTCAATCTTTGTATTCCTTTTTCTGCCATTTCAGATAAGAGGGCTTGGTTTAAAACAGTCCTTCATCATTCAGTTTCTCCTTGTGCAAAAAAGTCAACTCCTCATTATTTTCTGCCAATCTTTTCCTTTCAAAATGTTCTCTCAAATTCAGCACAGTACTGCATGATCAATCATCATCTGGGAAAGAACAGATGTTACTTTAAATGCTAATTGTGCTGCTGATCATTTAGGGACACTAACACATAAATATATGAACTGTCAAATTTGAAATTCCTCTACATATTTTAACTATTACAGGCTGTGTCCTGTATTATTGGTATCATAATCTTTATTAAACTTGCAGAAGTATTTGATTTATGAAATGGCTGTCATGAGGATCAGGCTGTTCTTACAGTATTTATAGATGTGAATGATATTCTTTGCTACGTTCCAACAAATGGAAGATGTATAAGTGCCAAGAAAATGTCATGACAAATGGAGACATTTTGTTCAGATTAAGCTTGTGTCACTTAAGGGGCAATATTCAGGTTATTTTGTCTGTGCAAGCCCAACTTTTACAACACACTACTTTTTCAGGCAATGTTTCTAATAGAATTTAATATTTAAAATTACCTATTTATTTCTGGGAAAAAAAAGTCCCTGGTCTCATGGAACATATGGGGACTCAGATGTTTTGTGACTTCTCTACCATAGTTTTTTAAACAGCTCCAAGATAAATGAAACCTATATCTAGAGTGGTATGATATTTGTATGGTACAATATTTGTATATGGTACTGAATAAGGTACACTGTGGACAAGATGAGAATATTACATCTGTCTACATTTCATTCCATTGCCTTTCTCTTAAGAAAAATGTCTGTCTTCCTACTGGCAAACTAATGGTTTAATTGAACAGATTTGCATTGTACTTCAGTATGAAAGCCCAATTTTAACAGTAAGAATGTTGTTCTACGCTATGTATTTAGGTAGACTTTGATTTTTTTGCTTCTACTGCAGTTGCATCTCAGAGTCTTAGTTATATTATTATAAGTTTAAATATTGTATAAGCAGAAATGGAGGCAGTCACTGCTTTAATGAGCTCAGCTTCAGTGCACAAGGAGACAGACACTGAGAGTTGAACTGAGCACAGATTTTCACATCTTGCCATTGCTAATTGCAAGCAGAACCCATCTCTTTTGAATACTTGGATATGAATCCCCTGTACAAATCACATCTGCCCCCCGAAGTATTTGCTTACCATTATGTTGAGAGGCTGAACAGAGAAACTGTGTTCTCTTGCGTAATGATTGTAACTTTTCTAAGTATTATGTTTGTTCCCATTAAAACTTTTCATTTGCTTTGTCAGTACACATGGTCCTTCATTAAAGTATCTTTTAAAATTGTATCCTTACTGTTCTCCTATGGCTGAAGCACCAATCAGTGAAACTGCTATTTCTGAATCCAAGACTCCATATTCACAGTATAATTTGATGTTTTGGAGCAATAGTCCTGTACGGACTCATTATCTGGAAGAGTTACCTTGTTAAATGTATGTATTGGAAAGGTCAATAGAAATGGAATTAAGAGGAATATTCTGTAGTCAGATTTTATGTTGTCTGGGTGTTTCATGTGTATATGTGTAAGAGGCAGATTTACAGCAAGTGTGGACTGTGAAATTTCAGTGCTCTTCTGCCTAATTCTTACTTATCTATACTGTAATTATATTGCAAATCTGGAAGTGTTATATTGTAGAGTTCTTCTATGCTAATTAAAAAAGACCAGTAAGAGATGATCACCTGCTAAGTGCTTTTTCTATTCTGTTTCTAGCTGGTTTACATGGTTCCAGTCACCCTGTGTGGTGGTGTTATTAGCGCCTTCCAGCTATCAGCCTTCACTTTTCAAAAGAACTTGACAGCCACTGTTCTTCTGCTGATACTCTTTGGGTATGTGATTGGAAATACTACTATGGAATTATAGCTTGTAAAAAGCAAGGAGAAATCTTTAGATTTGGTTTGCACCTGCTGCTGGATGCATGATTTTCCCTCCTTTGAAATGATTATGATTCAGCAGCAGATAGTGAGAGAGCAGGCTGGAACATGAACTTGAAAATTCTACAGGGAAAGTGAAGGGTGATTTGTTCACACATTTGGGGAAAAAGAAAAAAGGAAAAATAATAATAGTAAAAAAGGACTGGAAATGTCTCAGAAAATACTTAGCCTGCACAATAATCATTTGTTTTTGGAAATCTGTTGTATGCTATCTTCCAGAAAATGAGGGAATGATAACATAAGCAGGTCAGAATTTCAGTGCTTAGCTGTGCAGAATTCTATCAGGAAGGTAAGAAGTGTCTGACTTTTATTACAGTTCTACCCGTTTTCTGTAAACCTGTAATTTTACATAGCTCCAGGAATTTATATTTCCAATGAGAAGTCGGTCCTATGTGGAGTATTGGGCTGGCTGGAGATTTGTCTCCAAATACTGTAAGAGAGGAAAATCTCCCATATCACCCTCTTCCTTATTTCCATGTGAAGAAAAAAAAAAAAGTCATAAAAAGTTAAAATAACTGCTTAAACAGAGGATTTATTTCTCTGTAGAGATAGAGCTGCCAGGCCCTGGGCTTAATCAAAATAATTGTCTACGTTGTTCCTTTAACTTTTCCTCTGTGTAATTCCAGGTGATGTGAGAAAAGATGAATAGTTGCAGGATATGCATTCTGAGAAGTTTCTCCCTTATCTCAAGCAATTAAATGTTGTTGTCTTTGTAGGGGGGAATGCATATCTTACAAGACAGATGCTTAGATAATGAAATGCAACTGTTCCATGAGAGAATGACAAGGAAGGAAAGTAAAAAGTAACTACTGCAAGGTGAAAACATGTTCCATTCCAGGAAGAGTCTCAGATAATCACTTTGAAGACCCCATACTTACTGTATGTCATCTTGAAACTGTTTTCAGGAACTGAAGCCATCAGCAACTCCTTTTTTTTGAAAAATATTTCAATATCCATGGTTAGACATATTCCTTGAAACCCCAGCCTAAGCTTATTTGGAACCATACCTTATAATTCTCCTTCATGAAACATCTTTTGCAAGCCCAAACAAGCTAAATTCTCTCTTGTAAAAAGCCCTTTGCATTCCCTGGATAATTCTAATTTTCCTCAAAACTGCAGTTTGAGCTCATGTTCCCTGGGGTATGAGCAGTCAAATTAGTATGTAATATTCTAGAGGTCATGGTGCCAGGATCTCACAAATAAGTCAAATGAAGCATTCAGAGTTCATGCTTTCTTCTCTGTATCACTCCCATCTTCCTTCTCCTTCCTTCTGCACTACTACCCGTTTTTTCCTGCAAATTAAAGGCAGAAATTCTTGTCAGTCTTTGTGGAAAGACTTCACACTACTAACACTCATTCTTGGTTTTATTACTTTTACAATTTTTGAATCATTCTTGTAATCCAGCTGGTGTGACCCTAGCATAAGAATATCTATAGAGATCTCGGTTGAACAGCAAATGAACTGTACAGTGGATAGTTGCATGTCTGCTGAAGTCACGACATGTTTTCTGTGGTGTGCTATAGCTTTTGGTCATTCCCACAGTATGCTGCTAAATCCCAGGTGCTAAGGGATATGCTGGCTATGTTTTAACAAAAATGTTGAGGTAAAGTTTGGGTGTTTCGAAAGAAAGAAGCATTGACTGAAAAGCTGGACTGCCTTCCAGAAATTTTTTTATTGACTCCAGATGCAACTTTATCATCTCAGCATAATCCCTCCTGTACTGTTCAGCTTTGGCTGACGTTAACAGTTGTCATAGTGATTTTTAACAAGAAGATCTATGTATTCAATGTGTATTAACATGTATTCAAGATACAGTAGCAGTCAGTAAATTTAACATGTCTCATGGACACTGAAAAATTTCAGAGCTGCCATGCTTCCTATTGTACCCTTTACTCAGCCTAAGCAAATGTGATAAAACCACCTGTGGTCATTTTATCCCATCCCAGTACTGTACTTGAAAGTCTTACTTATCTGCATTCCATGATACATTTTTTTTGTTTTAAAAATTTTATTTTTTCTCATCAGGGTGAACTTGGTGCAACATTTTTGATCTGGAATAAAGATAAAAATAGCTCAGTTATACAAAAAGTTAAACTATGTTCCAGAAAGGTGTGCTCAAAAGAATAATCAACAATTTCCTAGTGTGCTACTTTAAAATTGGCTTCCTTTAAAAATACAATAGTCCCTTATCTAAGCTGCATTTTTCTCTTCTTTTAGCTGATAGCAGAAGTGTTTTATAGGGCAACTGCTTAAGCAGTTTTGTCTGAAATGCTCTTTGATACTTACAAAATAGCAAATTACAGCTGAAGCTGAAGGAAAAGAAAATTATGATAGAAACGTAGGCATGGTTGGCAGCTACTTTAAAGTCTGCATTTGAACATCATGCAACTTTAGTATTCTGAAAATCTTACTTATTTCTTAGCAGATATAGGCAAACAAACCAAATTTTGCTTTCATTTACCTGAGTAACAGCCATTTAAATCATGTCTCTTTCCTGTGCTTTTTCCAAAGTTGGACTTGTCTTCTATTTATGTTATAGTTCAGAGCAAAACTTAGAAGAATAATTTTGGCATCTGCCTGAATGGAAGAAAGACTGTATGATTAAGACTGGCAACAGGATGCTGAAAAGTATAGGATGATCTTGAATACTTACTGTCTTCTTCATTTGAGACCCAAACTTTAAGTCATTTAACCTTTATCTTCCTGTAAATTAAGGATAGCATCATTATTATTTCACAGCAGGATTTAAAAGTTTGTTTCTTAAGGAAACGTATCTTGGTGTTTTTAGATAAAAAAATTCACCTGCAAAGTACACAATACCAAATTTAAAAGGCTCATAATTTACTGTTTAAAACAATGAAGAAGTAAATTCACGGATTTTTGGCTATTTTCTCTATTGTAGTTCACTATTCACCACAAAGTTCTCTAGTTCACTATTAAACAATTAGATATACATATATGAATACTATATAAGAAGAATTTATATATACAACTATATGCATATATAGTACTTATTTACTCAGCATCATGGAATGGTTTATGCTGGTGCCTATCGTCTTGCAGTCTATATACTTGTTCTTTGATAGATTAGTATGTCTTGCACTATATTAAATGGAAAATAAACTTCCTTTACGTTATAGGCTGAGAAAGTTGGGGCTGTTCAGCCTGGAGAAGAAAAGGCTACATGAAGATCTCATAGCAGCTCTCCAGTATCTGAAGGGGGCCTATAGGGATGCTGTGGAGGGACTCTTCATTAGGGACTGTAGTGATAGAACAAGGGGTAACAGGTTCAAACTTAAACAAGGGAAGTTTAGATTGGATATAAGGAAGAAGTTCTTTACTGTGAGGGCGGTGAGGCACTGGAATGGGTTGCCCAGGGAAGCTGTGAATGCTCCATCCCTGGTGGTGTTCAAGACCAGGCTGGACATAGCCTTGGGTGATATGGTTTAGTGTGAGGTGACCCTGCACATGCAGGTAGGTTGGAACTAGATGATCTTAAGGTCCTTTCCAACTCTAACTATTCTATGATTCTATGACATTCATGCTTATCAAATTGCCTGGGCATTAGTCTGGCTAGACATATCTTACTTTTTATAAAAAATATGACACCTCCATTTTGGACAAGCATCATTTGGCTTTCCCACATGAAGGGTGACTTCCCTCCTTTAATGATTTGTATTGAAAACTATGTAGCCATGAACAATACTGTCTTATCATCATTGTGCTATGAAGTAACTGTGCACTCATTTTTGATGGCTACTACACTACTTGGTGATAACCTGGTTTAGGTAACAAATATGCTATATAATCTCTGGAAAAATTCAGTTCTCAGGTAGCACTGTCACTCTCTCCTTCCTTGTTTGGTTCTTTTTAATTGCTAGGAAAAATCTTCCAAGAAAAATTGATTCCTCAGCATTCATGATTTAAGCTTTGAACACTTGGTTTTAAATCTATCTCTGTGTAGATGCTTGTTAAGATGCCTAGGTTTGCAGTCCTTCAGGAATCAGTGTTGTGATCTTCCTAGAACAGGGAAAATAAAGTTATGCAGTCAATATATGCAAAAGTGGATCATATCTGCCCATCGCATGGCAGCAGCTGTGTGTACTTCTATAAAATCATAAGATAATTTGGTAAAAAACTATATTCCAAAGTTGTGCTTATTTCTTACTTGTTTAAAAAAGTTTTTTGCTTTAAAAATAAGGAGTAATTTCTTTTTTCCCGTAGTGTTTTTTTTTTTTTTTTTTAGGTAAATCCATAACTTACTTGCAATAATTTTGTTTCTTTAACCTTTCAGATACGCAACTTTGCCATGGATGTATCTTGTATCCCGCTTCTTCTCAAGTTCAGATGTAGCTTTTATTTCTTACATCTCGTTAAATTTTGTATTTGGCCTGGGTACCATGCTTGTAACTCTTTTACCTCGTTTGTTAGCTATAATTTCCAGAGTGCAGGTCAGTATAAACCATTTGCTTTTCATTACTTGTAAGTAAGAAGTATGAACACACGTTCATGCGTGCATGTTTGTGTGTGTATATGTGTTCATCCATATGCACAGACAAGAATTTTTCCAGTAGAAAAACGTGTGCTTTAAAAATTTATGATTTTCCTATCCTAGTGTATACCGTATTGCTTGTTGCCATCTTGAAGTTTAATATGTTTATAACAAAACCCCCCAAAACAAACAAACAAAAAAACACCCAACAAAAAAACAAATCCAACCCAAACATGCTCTAATAATGGAAAAACATGTTAATTGAAACTTTGACATTTTCCAGACCATTAAGCTGTAATTGGAATATAATAGGAGCTGTTCTGGTCCATTAAATAGATTATATGCATTATAAAATGTGTTTGAATAATATTGACATAAGAGGGAAGCTGCATACTCCTAGGATCTGCAATGCACTGTATGAATAATAATATGCATTTTCACTCCATGTATGTAATTTTCATTATTCATAATGGTGATTAAGCAATTTGATGGAAAAGACTTGAATTTAAGTTGGTAATTTAGAATTAATGGTATTCAAATATTAAAATTTTAAGAAAATAAAATTATCATGTTTTTTTACTACCTGTGAACCTCACTAATATTAGAATGCTCTGGCCCTAAGCAGTCTAAAATAAATGAACCTTGACCCAAAATAGTTCACAATATTCTCTTTCAAAATCAGTTCACCTTGAATGAGATTTGAATGCTGTATCTAGCTTTGTAAGTGTGCTTAATATTCTGTTGGTGAAAACTAATTTTGTTTCCTTCCCCGTCTCTTGTTGAATCTTAATACAGAGTTTGTCCAACATCTACAGTATCCTCAAATGGGTGTTCATCGTATTCCCACAATTCTGCTTAGGCCAGGGCTTAATAGAACTTTCATACAATCAGATCAAGTTTGACCTGACCAGAAATTTTGGAATAGATTCATATGTGAGCCCCTTTGAGATGAATTTCCTGGGCTGGATTTTTGTGGCAATGACTCTGCAAGGATCACTGTTCCTTCTTTTACGAATTTTTCTTCATTGGGATCTCCTCCAGAAACCAAGGTGTGTTACTATTTGTGTTCTGCCATTGTGGACAATGACTATTTTTAAAGAAAGAAAAGAGTGGATTACTTTGAACATCTGAACATAAATATTTCTGATAACATGGTGTACCTAAATTAGTGAAAAATGCAGAAAAAATACAAAGTAGTTGCTATCTCCCTTGTATTCTGCTGAGATTTGAGGGATTTAACAGATTGCAAACAGGAAAATAAACCAGAGTATCCAATTTACTACTAGTTATTTGTTATCATCTTCTGTTTTAGGGGTCATTGTTCATCTAACAGCACGATGATGCCTTCAGAAGATATTGATGTAGAAAGGGAGAGACAGCGACTCTTTGGTGGAAGAACTGGTAATGATATCCTCCTTCTGTACAACCTCAGGAAGTGTTATGGAGGTTTCAAGAAGAACACAGCTGTGGAAAGCATAAGCTTAGGAATACCAAGGGGAGAGGTAAAGAGAGTTGTTTTATTTTTTCCTTTCAGAAAATAACACTTCATTCTGAGCTATTGTTCACTCACGCCCAGGATGTCTATAATCAATGATCTTCAGATAGCAGCAGAGCAGTTTCAATTGTAGCAATTTCTGAAAATCAATAGCTGTATAAAAGCTCTGGTGGTGTTTAAGAAGCAACTGTTTACTTATTTGAGGGGGTTATGCATTCATCAGTGGCTTAATTTTCCTTCTTGCTGATCTTTACTTAGTTACAGTTTTATAAGCTAACATAAAAAACAAGTAGGTAGCATAGTAGTTCAGTGTCTAAAGAGAATGCAAAATGTACCTAGCTCAATTGTAAACTGTGGAATGAATCCTGAATTTGTCAGTAAGGCAAATACCATCACAGTATATTTTAATATAGCTACTAGGGAGAAAATTAACTCTATCCCAGCCAAAACTAAGATAGCACAATTTAGCAATATGCTTTTTTCATCAACTGAAATGTAGCACTGAATATGGCAATTCTGAAGATTTTAGGACAACTTTTACTTGGTTGGGTTGTGGTTTTTTTGTTGGTTTTTTTTTTTTTTTTTTTGGTGATTTTAATGCTTTTAAGAATTGCTGATATTTATTTAAGAGATACCATTAAATGGATGAATTTTTGTGGTTGCTAATAACAAATTCAAAGATATGAGATACTGGTGCATGGTAACCAGCCTAGGTCCAGTGATGTCCTGCCAGTTAGATACCAGTTGTTAGTTAACTGGAGTAACCATGAGGATGTTATTGCTGTTTACAGGCAATTTATCTATAAGAAGGCTCATGAAACAATTATTTTTAAAGTTATGAAGTGTTATATGTAGACTTAATATAATCCTGTCCTAGCTTAAACATTGCAGCTGGGAGCCTAAAATAACTTTTCAGAGTCAGGTTCTGTCTTGGCCACTTGTTGTTCTTTCACTTGTACAGAGTGAAGCCACTCATAAGAAACTGAAAACTACTGACCCTATGGACTGGTAGTCTGGGTGCTCAAATAGGACTTGAGATCCTCAGGTTCAAATCTAGAACTAATAATATGGATAAAAAATGCGACTAATTACTGGGCAGGGTTTTAAGTGGAGGACTGGAATCCTAAATAAGTCACTTTTAGGAATTAGGGGGTAATCAAATGATTATATGTATGAGATTATTTTTGAAAACTGGTTTTCCATGGGAAAGGGAATTTGCAGACACAATATATCTGTATACAGTTTCTTACAGACTTATGATAAGAAATCTGAAAAGGGGAGAAACTGTTGAAGAATTAATATTACTTATTTCTTTCAGCATAGCAGATTGATTGGTTTTGCTCCCTTTTATTTTTTTTTTTTAATTTTGATCTCTGTTAGTGTTTTGGACTCCTGGGAACAAATGGAGCTGGGAAAAGCACAACATTTAAGATGCTTACTGGAGATATCATCCCATCTGCGGGATATGCTGTTATCCGGACTCCTACAGGGTAAATAATACAGGGTTTGATCAGAATAGTGCTAATTGATAATGGCAATGATCAAAGACTTGGTGTGTCTTCAGTGCTTTGTACTATACTCTAAGGACCTGTTTTGTTCCCTTTTAAATGTATATTGCTCTATTGCTGTCAAGTCTTCACTGGAAAGCATTCTACCATCATTTAATTCCATCTAACAGGTCTGTTAATTAAGAATAAACTTGTCTGGAAGCAAAAGAGTAGGTTTTAGGAAGCCTTAACATATAGCTTTTTAAAATTTTAACAAAAATCTTATCATACAGTATGCCCAGATGCATGGACGTATAACCCCCACATTAGTGCTTCACTGAAAGGTTTCCAGGCTTAGACTGATGAGCAGTGGTTCAAGTGGATAATTTTAAAATGTTTTCTGACACTCATGTCCTTCAGACTCATTAATTGCTTGATCAATGTGTTCTGTAAATATTGGAGGCAGTGTTGGTGGTATTCAGGCTAATTTTGATGTGAATAATGGACTTTCTGGGTTAGACGTAACCAACATTTACCATTACTCCTAGCAAAATTGGAGGGGAAGTAAAGTTCCTAGTTCTTAGAGATTTGCATTTAAATGTCAAAAATACCCTTGACAACACTAATTATCATCCTACATTATTGTGGTGTCAATCCAGGTTACGGAATTTTGTGTGTTTGAAGTGGTTGAATTGAGAGCAAAACCTATATCCTCAGGTTCTTAAAATTTATCAATAACTTGAGAAGACAACCTTAAGCAAGAACTTCAGTTATACAGTAGGTAAACTTGAGGAAACAAACAGCTTAAAGGGTGGGAGAAAACATTTATGTCATTCCTGATTTTTTAACTTGCCTCATTTTGTCAGCTGCTGTTAAACAGATCATGGTGCCCTTTGTTGCTCAATTACTAAAAAAATCACTAGGGGCCAAATGCATGGACTCTTCCATAGGTGATATTATAATCATAACAGGTCTAGAGAACCCCTCAACAGCTGAAGAATGACTAAAGTTTCTCATCCCACGGACTTTGAAGTGAATTGGTTTATATTTACACCTGAGATAAATGGAGAAAGGGGGATTATATGGTAAGAGGTCTTCTTTTATTATTCCAGTAGTGTGCTGAAAAGCCTGGTATTCCTGGCATAGGAAGAGGGGAGAGACAGCTGAAGAAAGCAGCTGCTGATCACAGATGCCAACCATTTTCTGGTCAGCAGATCTGGATTTCTTTGTTTAAAATGTATGTCATGAAGCATCTTCCATTCAGACATTACCTTTGATAGTGATTCCTAGTGATTAATTTGAGCAGCTTCTTAAATGTAGATAGCAAAGCTGTTGGGTTTGACTGAAAAGAATACAAATTTTGTCTTCTGTGACCCTGAAAGGACAAGATACTATTATCTGATGGATCCTTCATGGTGCATTCTTTATGATCAAATAATGAAAAGAGTATGCAATATTATCATTATAAAAATTGGAGAACCTTACTGATATAACTCCATGCAGAATATCCTTCATTCATAACAGTTCCCCTTTCCTTACATAACTATGCTTCAATGTTCCTGGTTTCCAAAAAAAACCCCAAACCCCAAAGCTATTCCAAAAATCCTCAGAAAAAACCCCATATGTACATTTTCCTGATTGCTATTGTAATCATTTCACTGAATTTAAAATTAAGTCAGAAGTGTCTCTGTGAGACAAGTGCACTGAAAACAGCCTTGAATTTTACAGGACAGCTTTTTCACCTTTGGACAACATAGGGACTAGAAATGGAAGATGAGCTTTTTAAAAAGCTCATGTTGAACTGCAAAGTAAAATTTTGGGAAGTTAAACCATCTTGGAAGTGCATGGGATTATATAGAAAGAACCCCATGCACTGATAATCAAGTTTTATTAAGGGAACTCCTGTTAGATTCTCAAAGAAAAAAAGAAGAAGATACTTCTAAGTGGGAGCTGCTTTTCTAACAGGACAGAAGAGCAGAGTCACAATATCTTTAAGTCTTCTAAGAGATTTGTTGGCCTCTAGTTGTTTTTAGAATGATTAATACCTCAAAAAAGGACCTTACTCCTAAGAACCCAAAAGAAAAGTGTTTTCAAAACAAAAGCTTAGTAAAATGCATAAAATATAGATGTTATGATGATAAGTTTTCAATAGCAGTGAGATTCATAAAATGGGACGTTATTCCACAAGAATATTTATGTAATACTAGAAACAGCTTTACCTTTTCCTCAAATCCGTGTTTCCTGGCATTTTTCTTGATGGGGGCATTCTTTTGGGGAAGGGAAGGCTTCTGATTTCTTTTTGTTAAGCTTTTTCCTATTTGATACACTACAAATTGAATAGTGCATTATTTGCCTAAACTTTGTGTTTACTATCTACATGACAAATACCCATTTGTAGTTTGTATAAGCTAGGCATTCTACCAAAGACCTTTTTAATTTTCATATCCTTCTGCAGTAACTGTTTTTAGTCAACTTCTAACCTTTACAATCCCATTCTGATTGTAACTGCAATGTGGTCAAGATAGTCCAGTCAGAGAAGTAACAGGAATTTATCACCAATCACATCCAGTCTTGTGAGGATAATAGAAAAGCTCCATTCATAGAGGACTTTACCTTTTTTATTATTTTGTGTACCTGATTAATTTTGCATTATCAGTGACATGTCTGTCCAAATGAAACATAAAAGTAATTATCATACAGAGAGTGTCTCCATGTTAGGGATATTTGCAACCCCAATATGAAAGTGCTAAAGTAAGAAGCAGCATTGAAACAGTTACTTTGGCAGTTGTAAATAAAATACTTAGGTACCAGCAGTCCCTTTTATTAAAGACAGAAATGTTAAAAACAGAAAGGAAAATTGCTAGAAAGGAGACTGTTTTAATAAAATTTGCTTACAGGTATTTATGAAGTATGGTTCTATAAGATATTGGGACACTGCAACCTGCTTTTGAACAACATCCATACAATGAGTTGTCAAGATTAAATACGTACACTAGTGTCACAGTTTAAGCCCAGCCGTAAATCTGCCACGGTGTCTTTAGATCACCCCCCTGCTCACCCTGCTCCCAGAGGGGTGGGGAGGAGGATCGAAAGAATGTAACTCCCACAGGCTGAGATAAGAACAGTCCAGTAACCAAGGTATAACACATATCACTACTGCTACCACCCATTATAATAATGGTAATAATAAGGGAAATAACAAAGGAAGAAAATACAACCGCTCACCACCCACCGACTGATACCCAGCCTGACCGAGCAGTGATCTAACCCTTCTGGGTGACTGCCCCCAGTTTATACACTGGGCATGATGTGCTGTGGTATGCAATGCCTCTTTGATCAGTCTGGGTCAGGTGTCCTGTCTCTGCTTCTCCCAGCTTCCCCTCCTCCCTGGCAGAGCATGAGGCTCAGAAAATCCTTGGTCAGACTAAACATTACTGAGCAGTAGCTAAAAAAATCAGTGTTATCAGCGCTGCTCCCAGGCTGAAAGTCAAAACCACAGCACCAGTTATTAAGGAGGAGAAAAATGGCTGCTATCACTGAACCCAGGACAATTAGTTAACTGTATGGTCTGCTTGACATTCAGAGAGGATATTTTTGTGTTCTCTGTAACACAGAGGTTCCTCTTTAAGAGTAAAAATGAACTCAAATTAGCTTATGCTTAGCTCTACTGCCATAACTAGATTGTCACCAGTGCATGAGCTGGCTAAATGAAAGATAATGTGTAAAATTGTAAACATTTTTTTTCTGTGATTTTTTTTCTTTAAAATAGCTTTTAGAATTAAGGTCTGTGTTAAATGTGTACTAAAAGAAAGATGCCACTTAATAAAGTGGTAAAACAAAGGAGAACAAAGCAAGTCCTCATAGTCTTTGAATCTCTGTTGGGCTGATTTATCAGCAGATATTGTGTATCTTTTATGTTTGTTTTTTTAATTGTACATTAGCTGGTCTTTGTATTCTTACTCTTTCCATATTTCTGTTTAAACCTTCTTCAGTAACTCTGTGGCATAAATCCTCCCTCAAATGAGGAGGGCTAAACACAGCTTGGAAGAGAGAGTGTAGAAATCCTTCCAATCGGCATGTCAAGATCAACGTAAAATAATGAATAATGTGACTAGTCATTTGTGTGCCTTTTCGGCACTCTGCATTTTGCAGTCTTTATTGCATACCCTGTACTCTTTACATACATTCTTTACTGTACACTCTATTCAGTAGTTTGCTGAATAGAGTTCACTTTAAGTTCATGCTTACGCCAAAGCCACACTTGTTGTGGGGTGCATAAAGGAAGAAATAGATAAGCCAGGTATCATTTTGGTCATAAATTGCCCGAGGCTTGAAGCACTTGGAAATCATCTTCATATAATGAATTTATTTCCCATGAATTTCCATCTTCCTTCTGCACAGAGAGATTCCTCATGACAGAAGCCTTACATCCTGTTTTCATTAAGTGTCAGTCATCTCAGCTGCTGGATTACAAAGTCATAGGACCAAAAAACTGCTCTCCAAAGAGGGGAAATTGAAATATGTCTTTGTAGCTAGAATTTGGACTCTTGATAGGTATGATATTCGGCTTGATAAATACTTAAGAATGTAATTCAAATAGCTTTACTTGAAAGGCAGAATAAATTTACATCGATACAATGGCTGAGATAGCTGTTGTTACACTGTATATCTTTATAATTAGTTTAATTGTAACTATGCTATAGTTACATTAATTAAATTTTAACCTTGATATTTTATCATGTTAACTGAGCATTAGTATGCACTGAATTGAGTCTGTAGTTAAGAGTATAATAGAATGTCTAACTGCTCTTACAATTTGTGCATTTATATTTCATTTTGACTAATTAAAATAGAATTTATCTTTTTACAGAAGCCATTGTAAGAACTGTATATATCACTGCCTTTATTTTAGCTGCATTCATATAGTACAGAAAAATCACACAAAGGTGAAGCAAAATATATAGTGGAGTCAATTTTTCTATAAGCAACCATAAGGCTGATATTGAGAGTATTGTCTCTGTAAACTTGAAACTGAGGTGTACTGTTGAAGATCAGCCCACATCTACCTACAATCTATGGTGCTGGTAACCACTGTAACAATAAAAACCAAATCTATCTCTGTAATAACCAGTCTATCCTTCTGGAAACTACAAGTCCAGTTCATGGGGGAGAGGGCAACAGCTTCTGTCCAAGATCATTCTTACTCTGTCCAGTATTTTGGTTTCTTTTCAGTGCTACCAAAGACTTTCTGACAGGAGTGCCTCATGCCTCCTAAATGTAGCTTTCAGGGCTGAAATCAGATTTCAAGGGTTTCTTTCAGTGCATAAAAGAAATGGATTAATGTAAAAAGCTTTAAAATGATCAGTGGAGGAACAACTTTGAATCAGAAATTTTATTCACTCAAGGTTTAGTTTATTATCCACAGTATCTTGCAAGTCTGGAAGTTTTCTTTCATTGATAGTACAAAGTTCTGTAAGATGAACACACCAAACTTAATGGAATCTTCCAGTATTATTTGCAGCAAAGTATCTCACTGTATAAATAGAGACCAAAGCACTTAGAAAGGGATGGAATACAATATCTTCCATGCTTCAAGTGCTAGACTGCTATTTTTTTTGAGGTTGCCGTACATTTTATTGACCTTTTCTGAAAGAGTACTAGAAATGTAATTTCGCAACTTTAATATTTTGGTCAATATATGAAGTTTCATGGACATGCTCTGTTGGTTTCCTCTGTTGCAGCTGCTCCATCTTAAAGGAAAAAATAAATAGCAATTAGAAGTAGTGACTGAGCATAACAAGGTAGTCTAAAAGTGAAGTCATCACTAGGAAGGAGAAAACTTGTGTTCCATGTTAGATCTATGTGTTAACTTTATGAAGGGGTATGAAACCTAAGTTACTAACACAATTACTAACCAAAGTTACTAACACAATTTGAAGACAACATTTACTCAGTCTTTTTATACTATGGACAAAAGGCTGAGAGAGATTGGAATATCTATTTATTTCACAGAATGGTTAAGGTTGGGATTACATTAACCTAGAGGTCCTCTAGTCCAGTGTCACTAATCAAGCAGTATCACCTAGAGTACCTTGCTCAGGATTATTTCCAGACAGCTCTTGTGGAGCCTCTCTCTCTGGAGATAGTCAACTTCTCTGGGCAACCTATTATAACATTCAGGCAGCCTCATAATAAAGAAGCTCTTCCTCATGTTCAGGTTGAACTTCTTGTGCTTTAGTTTATGCCTGTCACTTCTTTTCTTATTGCCTGGCACCACCGAGAAAAGTCTGTCCCCATCTCCTTGACAGCCTCCCTCAGATGTGTATATACATTGTTCTTTCTCTGTTTATAAAACAAGCCTGTATGCCCTGTTTTTCATATGAATGACTTAATGAGAAATGCAAGCATGATAATAAAAGTGCAAAACCAAAAATCTTTTTCTCTAGCTTGAGAAAAAAAAATCACCATTTGGCTGCATGCTAATCTATATTTCAGAAAATATTGAACCCTCTATATTTCCAGTTTGATTCTGATAACATCATACATGAATGTGTTTGTTGAGGGTGAAGAGGATTATAATTGGTTTAATGAGTGGCATCAGAATTTTTTTAAAAAGAAAAAACATTTACAATATATCATTAGAGAAAAGCATTTGCAGGATATCATTTAGTGAAAAGTCTTTCTGGTATCATGCCATCACTACTTGAAATGTTCATTTAGACCTGTGAAAATGAAATCTGAAAAATTAACTGAATTTCAAGGAAAATCAGTTTCCAGAGATGAGGGCAGTTTTTTGTTGTAAGGTATGTAATATTATTAAAAATTAAGCCGTGTTTTTTCTTTCATCTATTCCTTCAGTATTTAGAAAAAACTTAGGGCCTGGATAAGCAAAACTAAAGGATAATCTCCAGCTTTTTGATTTTGAAATCTGTTCAGTGATATTGCTGAGAAGAATAGGCATTGTACTGCACATACCAAAAATGTCCAGAATCCTCCTGTTTTTTTTTTTTTTTTGTCTGTTTGGTTTGGTTTTGGGTTTTGGGTGGTTTTTTTTGGGTTTTGTTTGTTTATTTGTTAGTTTTTGTTGTTTTTATTTTCTTTATTCTGGTCAGTGTTTTTTTCTGCTTTGACAGAAACAGAGATGGAAAAAAATAAGTCCATGAGTTCTTTAGTGAATGCATTAGAATCTCTCTATTAATGGGAACTCTTTAAGTGTTCAAGGTCAGCAGTAATGGATGGAGTTGTAAGATAAGGACCAAATTGAGGAAGAATATTAAACAATCTATTCTCATTGTACTCTTCCTTTTTGAAAGCTAAAGGTCATTGAGTTGGATATTGTTCATCTAAGGCTGTGTGCCCTACTGAAGGCACAACTCTAAAGTTGTATTGGTACAACTAGGACTGGAGACGCAGCACTTTCATTTCCTGGCTAATATAGTTCTAGCTAAAGAACATTAGATGTCTGTTATTTTTTGCAGCCACGCATACTTATCTTTTATTCTTCATGGTACGGACTCATTCCAGACTAAGCATTTCTATTTTGCAACAGGGCTGGCTACAAGCTTCATGCTGAGTAAATGTCCCTGAAATTACCCCTGAGTGTGATTTGTTCTCTTGTGACTGGAGCTGGCATACCACCCAGAGGCCGGTCTCTTGTTCCTCCAAAGACAGCAGCTTCACTAAAAGGAAACCTTGATATTATGCCTGAATATTCCTAACAAAACAAACTTCAGACACATCTCTCTGTGCATACAGCAGAATCTAGATAGCATTTCACTGTGAATAGTGTCTCACTATGTTAGTGTTTATTAAATAAGGAATCCACTGCTTCTGACAAGTTACACAAAAAGAATGACGTTAATAAATCCATATTTTATGGTGAAGATAATCTTAAAAAATCAATTTGATTTCATTTATGTGTGGCTGGAGACTGAGTTGGTAAAATTCTGTGTATACATGTTTTCAAACAGACGGTTAGCGGACATAAATTACTGAGAAAATACACTTTGTTAACCCTTTTCCCCTAGCACCCATTATCGGTTTTGTTAAGTCTTTGTCTAGAGAGATGTCTACAGGCAGTAAACTTCCTTGGCACCACTCAAACCTACAAAAATACTAAAATCTTATACCTTTGCCATTAAGAACAGAGGGCAAGTCTAATTTGCCCCCAGCAGCATTCATCATAATCATCATAACTTATCTTTTGATAGCATTAAAATATATTTTGATGCTGTGGTTGATTATGTAAAGGCAGAATTTGTGTTTTCTTTTTCTCTCTAGTCTCCTGAACCTTGTTAACAGGAGATACATATTTATATTTCCACTGGTACTGCTATTTGTAGATCCTGAACTTAGTATATTCACTTTGTGTCTAAATGATTAATCGTATATTTATTTCTCTTAACCGGAAACATAGAAAACCACTAAGGGGAAAACCATTCTGTTACCCAGAAACTTTTAAAACTCTTTTTCTTTCAAATCTCAGATTTTTTATTAAGTATCTCAATTTTGACAGGTCTTTTCTGTACATGGAAATCAGCATCATTGAATGTGGAATTAGATGTTGGAATAAATAGGATAGATTAGTGTCATTATGGGTAATGAGACACCCTTGCAATCAAGATTGCTTCTCAGCAATGAATGTAATTTTGCAATGCTGTACAGACAGAAAGTGATGGTCAAAATCACTTAAATCAGGATCACTTTTTATTTTTCCTTGTATTGTCTTTTAATGTATGAGACTTTAATATTCTGCATTTTGTTTTACTCTTGTTGGTCAGAGAATGCATGCATGCATATGTGGGTGCACAGACACACAAATAATGCACAGCAACGTTTCCTTCTCTCTCAACTCTTATCCCTTCATTACTGAATGTGATGCAGGCAGTATAGTTTTGAAATGTCTCCTCAGAGCAGGGTCTACCAAAGAGGTAAGGGAGGAAAACTTGGTAAGAATTAATTCTCACAGATCTGTCTTTTGTGATGATCTGTTCACCTTCATACAAATACTGCTAGAATAGTGACACATGGGTGGCAGTGCTAAACTGGGAGAGACAAAAAGCATGCACTGTGTGTTTGGGGTACTATGGTAAGTAATCACTGTGAAGAGATTCAAACTCCTTCACCTATGGAGTTTGAGGGCAAGTGGTTTTGTTTGGGAGACTCTCTAATCCCAAGGTTGAAACCCAGAGCTGTGTGTTTTTTAAACAATATTCAAGTTTTTGCTTTTTCTTTAAACAGGTCTGAAATGGATATATTGTCTGCCAGCTCTGAAGGCATTCTCACTGGCTATTGTCCGCAGCAAGATGCCTTGGATGAACTTTTAACGGGTTGGGAACATCTTTATTATTATTGCACACTGCGTGGAATTCCGAAACATGATATCCATAAGGTACTTTCCCAGAACAGATTTTCAGGGGGAGCTGAAGCCAGTTTGGGCTGTGGAGTTTATAAAATAATTGTACTTTTATTTACATGAAGGAATATCTAATATTTCAACTTGGCAGCTTTCGTAATGAGATTTTTCATTGCTACTACTTTATTTAAATGATAGGATTTTTTTTCCCTGCCTGTTATGACAGGTTCAAAACACAGTAATGTCACTGAGGATAGTAAAACAACACTAATGCAAATGCTATATCAACTCCAAAGGAGTTTGTGAATGCCTCAGCACCTTCATTATCACACTTGGAGAACTGGGAGGGAACACCACAGGTTTAAATCATGCACTTCTGAAAAATGCTTCTTCAGAGATGGGATTTAACTATGAAGGAATTGAAAATTGTTGTCTGATTATATAAATAAACCAAACATCTGAGTACTGAGGTAGCATCTGTCAACACACTACTAGTAAATATCTTAAACATCACAAGATGCTGACTGCCTCCAAACCACTTGCTAGAACCAGTCACTAAAATATTCCAGCTACCATAGATTGCTTGGGGTTGTCCAAGGAGAAGAGGCCAAATCCATGTCAGAAAATGCTTTAAGAGCTTGTTAGCACAGATGATGACAATATCTGGGGATGTCACTGAAAGGTTTTGAATTTACAGATACAGATGTAGCTGTGCTGACTAGCAAATAGTGTTCTTTTTCTGTAATGAGGCAATCAGCCAGCCAATTCCAAAGTTTCAGTACCAAATGGATATAGTGTAAAATATGGGTCTTTTCTGTCTCTGCAGATGGAGATTTCTCATCTGATCTGGACTTGAGCAGCTCAGTCTGTTGTGCTTAATTGCATCTGTATTAACATGGGAATACCAGAGTGTGATATGAAAACAGTATCTGTCATTCCTGCTGTCTAATTAAGTTCTATGCAGAGCTCTATGGCTCTAGGATTGTTGTCATAACCTCCAGAATGCTGCCTGTGGCCTTCCTTTTCCTTTTTCCAGAAACAAAACTGCATGTAACTGAAATGCCTGTTTTTAATACCTATCCAGCATTTTCCTGGCTATTGCCTCAGGGTCCACTAAGTGGTTTACAGACAGTTGCTTGTCTGTATTTGAGAGGGCCACCTTCTGATACTTTGCAGCTTTATTTCCTCAGCAGCTAGGTGCTGTTCCAGAAAAAGGTATGATTCCTGCAATAGGACATTGAGTATTCAGAGATTACTGCCATCATGCCCCAATAATAGCATCAGAACAGGCAGCATTTTGAATTTTTCATGTGTTAAGCTGATCATTTATGTGTTTCTGGATGATAGGCTGGGAGAAATGAAAATTCTTACCAGTCTTTGCCCTTCCTCTTGGGCAGTGTCCTTCCTGGCTGGATTTTTGCCTGACTGTTTGAACAGTACATTTCTTGCAGGCTGCTTAGAAAACATCATACTGTCTCTTGCTTAGTTGTTTGCTCTTTGTAACTCATCCGTGATAGCAAAGTACTGAAAACTTGAGTATGTTTCCCTTGCTCTAAAAGATATATATTAAAGGATAATTGGTATTGCATTAAATCCTTCTACTCTGATTACCTGTTTTCTCCATGAACTGATGGCTCGTCTCTAACAGCTGGGCTAAAAGCTTATCATGACTATCACCTGTCATAGCTCTGTAATAGACACAAAGGTGGCAACACTTCTTCTAGAGCTTTGTAATCATTCAAAAAGATGCTGGTAAGCACCTATGTATCTCATAGATGTTATTGAATGCTTTTGGTTTTAAGAGTAATTTAAAATAGGAATCAAAATTTGATTGTTTAATTATGCTCTTAAAGCATTCTAAACATGATTTTTAAGCTTTTATTTGGTCTTTTTTTCATTATCATAGCAAAAGACAGTATATTCTTGTAATGCATATGTCCAAATGGTACACCATGTATTATAAAAGAAGCAGTTTCTAAGGCACCCTAGGAATGGAAATTTCAGAAGTACCTGAATGACAGAAGTACACAGTTCTAATTAAGTTTTGTAGGAGTCGCATAACTTGCATACTTTGGGTCATACATATACAGTGCTACTGCCAGCAAGCTCACGCCAGACTATAAACTAAGCATATTCACCATCTCTGAATAAGCACATAAATCCAGGCAGATGGTGATCCTCTGAGAGATATGAAGTGGGAATGAGATTATGATGTAGGCTAAGGAGTTTCCCTCAGTTAAAATAATTGCCTCAGCCTTGCTGGAACTTACTTTTATAACTGATTTGAATTTGTCATGAAGGGTGTCTTTGAGTGAGAGACGAGTAAATTTTTTACGAGTAGGGCATTTAGTGCTGTGCTGCCTTTCTGACTCCTTGAGCTGCATACTCTTGGCTGTTGTTTTATTTTAGTACACATAGCGGTGAGGAAAAGCTGTTCAGGTGGCACTGGCAGACACTTTCTTATTGGTAATACCTCATCTGCAGGCAACTGGAGACAGTAGCTTTGAGAAGTGTGAACTGATCTGTGCATCACAGTGGACTCTTAATGGTTTAATCTTACACTCTCTGCAAGCCCTGTCAACACCAGGTAGTAGAGGAGAATGTGTTTGTGTGCACATGAATCCTGCTGTCATAACTTGATTTGAAACTCCTTCAAGTTAACTAGTCTCCAAGCAGCAACTGTTTTGAAGGATCAGGAGCAGGATTCGGAGATATGCAGAACCTTAAGAATGGAGAGAGATCTGTAGTGTGCTTACAGACCTAGATTTCAAATGAAAAGTGCCCCATGCATCACTAAGCTTTTCTCAGGTGCCTGGGAAGTTTTCCAGATTACAGGAAGCATGACCATGCCAACAGATTTCTGTGCTGTGCCTGCAGGCTCTCCCTCTGCATGTGCACATGTAAATGAACACTACTGCAAATGCTGTCTCCTGTCTGTATTTGGTGAGGAGTCACAAAGGTAAACTGGCTTCCAATAGTTTATCTGTAGATGACATGAGAATAGCACGCTTTCTGAAATATCTGGCATGCATGAAATCCATTTCAAATGCAGAAATATTTAGGAATAATTGGTGTACATAAGAGCTTCCGCTTTATGTTCAGAACCAGCTATTCTCTGGACAATAAGTAAGCAGCTACTGCCATGGCAGCTCTCTAAACCGTTTAGGGAACAGTTCCTCAAGTAGTGTGGTAATTCACATATGAGTTCTGCCTCAAGTGGATCATATTGATTCTGTGTTATTTAGAGATAAGTTATGTTACTGTGGTGCACTGAGAGAAGATAAATATTAATATTATTGATTATCCTGCACCTAAGATGATCTAGGTTTAGGTTTAGACTATTTTTTACAGGCAGCCTTCTGTGCCTCATTTTCACATTTGTGATATAGAGACCGTTCTTTCAGTTATCTTAATTTTTTGTCTGCATATATTGCAGAGCAGACTTTGTTGCCATATGCTTGCAATCAGGGCATCAAAGGGCTCCTGCAAATAGTATTTAGCTACTCTGGTTTACCTTCATCAAAAACTGAAATGCAACTATCTCAGAGGAAAATAAATGTGCTTGTCAGTGGGCATTTCCAACTGTGGTATTGCTGTCAAGTGCTGACCAGCTGCTGTGTTTCAACCCAGAGATGGCTGGTGCCTGGAGAAAGTGTGCGTTTTAGTTGCCTATAAAGAAAATAAGGCCTGGGTATGTTTTGGAATAGCATCGGTATGGAAATCTAAGCTGTTGTTCTTTCATTCCCTCTTTCTTATGGTAAGTCATTCAAGCCTGCCTCTGAACATTTGCCAGGTGAGTGTTAATGCAAACATGCACACACATATATATTCTACAGAGTAGGTTTTGATGTGGAAAGAAACATACATTCCCTTTAGTTTTTATTAAGTTGGAAAGAATGCAGGTTACTTACAGGATGCATTGTTCCTTAAAGTTATCCATTGAAGCACTAACTTCAAGGATCAAATCCTTTGCTAGACAGATTCATCACCGGCAGGAGTTAAGTGCCTGACATAAAGTTGAGTGCACTTAATGTTCCAAAACAGTAATTAACTGAATGGGAAAGGAGGAGAAAAATGGATCATTTGCCATCATTATTAAGCTTCATGTAATGTGCAGTTTTACTTTTTTTCCTAAACCCGTTCTGAAAGTATTTTTTTTCCTGCAAAACTGTTAAAGTCAAGCTTTTGGTCTATTTAGATGTAGTAATATAACATCATAGTCTTAATTCTTATATTTATTTCTTTAATAGATCATGTTTCAGTATCTCAATGTATTTCAAAAGACAGCATACAGCTTCCTAAAAATATGAAATATTAATGCATTAAATGACATTTATGACTTTAATTGCATTAAAACTTGTTTGCAACACAAGTTTCATCAGGGCTTTCATCTTAAAACAAGCTTCAGCAGGCCTTCCAAGGCAACTTCTTGGATTGCTGGTATGGATTTCTCTTTACTTTAACTCTCCAAGAATATTTTTGTGCTGATTCTGGAATCTTATTGACTTCCTTACAGGATGCGTTCTATAGCTGCTGGAAATTTGTATTTGTAAATTCATTTGTTCTTTTCATGCTTTCTTATTTTAGCAACCATCCTAGCAATTAGTGTGTGCAGTTTTATAACACTGAGGGCTAAAAGGCTGGTTTTGCCTAAAAGTTTGACCATAAATATACACTTTCCTAAAGCAAGAAATCTACCAATTCTGAGTTTACTCAGAAGCAGAATGAATACTGCTTGGTGTGGAAATCATGAATGGCTTATTTAGGAAAATCATACTACAAGTTGTTCACTTACTCAGAACCTGACACTTTGCACAATTATTTTGGAAGTCTATCATTATTTTTCAGATTATTTTAGATTTCATCCCATGTTCATTATCATTTGTACTAGGTATGATACACTTTTTCAGTATTAGGTCGGATTTGCTCTGTGATTTGGTTTGGCTTGTTCAAAGTAAAAGTCAGAAGATGTCAAACAATGAATTTTGTCAGAAATGATACAAAATTAATGCAATGATAGATGCAGCCTTCCAAGTCAGGATAGACCTGCTTCAGCATTTCTAGTCTTCTAACAGATTGAATCTTTGCTAACTCTAAGTTTTTCTGGAAGACACACTGTAAATTCTCTGTACCACTTAATTTCTTACTTGAATATTAATGGTAATTTTCAAAGAGAGTAGAAAATCATCAGCATTAGTGAATACGAAGTTGCTATCACTCACTGCTTTTCAATGAGATGGATGTGACTTAATTCCCTGGTGGATAAAGGACACCATGCCTACTTTAACCTTTACTCCTACAGATATTAACGTGTAAAAATTCAAGTTACCTTACTGCCTCTTCTAGAATGAATGCAGTCTTTGGAAACGCACAGTCTTTGATGATTTGGGTTAGATTTTGCAGGTTGAAGGGCTCATTCCAATGCCTATTCCAAAGCTGGGGGAACAAGTCCAGATTAATTTTGGGAAAAAGAACTTTTGCTGACGATGTTAGAACTGCAGAGAGAAAAGTAAACAATTTTAAGGAATACTGGAAAATAGGAAAATTCTTATCTGGTAGAAGAAAAGTTGGTTATAATCTGGATTGGGGGGGGGGGAACAGAGGTGAGGAAGGAAAGAGTTTAAATAAATTATTACAGCCATGACTAGATGTAAAACATCTTTAAGGTTCAAGTGCATACAAGTATGTCTTTTCATTTGGCCTCAGTGTTGCTAACTCGCTAAATAAATTAATATATCTCTTCTCTCTTCACTGCTGAAAGTAATTGAAACTAGACATAGAGCAGCATGATGAATATGAGAAGGAGGGAAAGAAGGTGCTTGTGTATATATCTCACATTCACTAAAGGAAGAAAACCATTAGAACTGTAAATCTCTTGCATAAATGTGTATCTATTTGAAGATTTGTCAAAGCTCAATTCTGAATCTTATTTAAAGTAGTTTAAGAGGATTTCATTTTTACTTTATAGTGTACTATGATGCAAACCACAAGATACCACTGGGTATACAGATAAATGAAGTTATAATAGAGATGTGCAGGCTCCTCAACAATGCACCTCATATACAATATTTGTAATTTCATTTTGCCAATTGTTTTGTTGTTGTTTAGATTGGATTAATGAAGGTGAGTCTGTTATTACTGGCAATCTATGTGATAGACATTTGTGAAAAGAGAAGAAGGTTGGAAGTGATCTCTTGAAAGAAGAATGAGCTCTATAGTTTGCACTCCATATCACAGTTTCAGGTGTGATATGTAGTTCTTTTTTCCTTATTGTTTAATAACACTTCAAGCCTGTTATAGATCACAATATGCGTTAAATTTGGTGTACAGAATAGATGACACATTTTTTCACTTTCTGGTCTTAATTTTTTTACAAGCTTTTCTGTGCAATTCTCTGCGTATTGTTGGTGGATCTGTAGAACGATAATCCTGTTGTCACTAACATGCGTGCTTTCCCAACGGCAGTAAAGGCAAGTCAGTCTAGTACAGTAGATAAGCCACCTCCGATATGCTTTAGAGTTGTTCACTTTACAGGCTATTTTGGTTTGAAAGTTACATCTTAGAATAAAGCTTAGATGCTTGAGCATTTCTAAAGCCACAGAGTATTTGAACCTGCAGAACTTTTACTGGTATACAGCAATAGTGTCTAAATGAAAGTAAGCCACTGTGAATTAACTATGAAAGAGAAGAAAACTTGAACTTTTTGATGCAAAATTACCTGCTTGTGGTTGTTGATTAAAATTAAAAAACCCCAAACCTCCCTGGATTGAATGTATTCAGAACAATATTTATGAAATGTGCCTTTTGTCTAAAAACATGCATTACTGTCATGTTATACATTAAGGTACACTGAACAAAGGTGACTATTAAAACTAGTGCTAGAATCCACACTAGAATACTGCAGATTCTTACCACTGCAGGATTGTACTTGCTTATACAGAGCCTGCTCACAGTGGTGTCTCTTATTTTTATATGTAGCACTGAAAAATCTTGCAAAAGGGTCACAAATATCTTGATCACTTCCTAAGGATTTTGCATAAAACTGTCTTATTAAAAATCTTTTGCTTATAGCAGTTTATTTGAAATGGATACTGAACATTAATTCACAATATTGTTTATTGATTTTCCTTTTTATTGGATTTTCTGAATTAACTGGAGACTGTCTGTCTGATCTGACTAATCCTTCCAGTCCTTCCTTGCTTTTATCTGAAGGCAGCACAGGGGGAGCAAAATGCACCATACTGCTGGGGGTGCTCTGGCAGTTCATCTCAGGCAACAGAGCACCATGTAACTACTCGTTTTACAAGAATCTCCCAGCTGTAGTACATACCAGTTCAAGGTATAATGGCTGTATTACAAATCTGATCATCCCTTGGTGACACAGCCACCCAGCATCATGCCACTAAACACTGCCTGCTTTGCAGGTTGCATCTGGCAGTGGCAAATAGAAAAGTCAGTGCTATGCCCCTTGTGTTTTTCCATGACGTCTCCCTGGATGGTCCAACAGCGACAGCTGTTAGAGGTGAAGCAAAGTTCTTGCTCTTTTAAAATTCACCAGTTTCTGAAAGGGCCTTGTACATTAGGCATATCTGACAGGTAAAGAAGAAAGAACATAGAGGACAGCATGACTTGTCTTCAGCTGTGCTGATGTGCTGGTTCAGCTTACTCAGATTGCACATATGTTTTTAAGCTTGCAACCAAACTAGCTAGGGTCAGCTTAACTCTTCTCAGTTATTAGAAAGAAGTTTTAATTGAACCCTAAGTTACCTTTTTGTCTTTAACAAACTCTAAATCCTCGACCTGTGAATTGCTTTCCTGCCCTTTCCATTTTTTTCTTTTTTTGATGCAGCTGATGTGGAATTTTGTCTCCTGAATTTTCAGTCACTAAGACACTTGTTCAAATAAATACCAGAAAATGAGGAGAAATGAGGAACATTTTAGATCATTGACCCATCAACACAAAATGAACATAAATGAATGTTACAAGCAGTGATAAACCAAACTTTTCTATATAAGAAAAACCTTATTCTTTGTGGAGAGCTAAGGGGTCCAGGAGCAGGTTTTTCTGTGTGTCTGAAATTCAGAAGTAGCAGTAGGCAGCAAATAGGGGTAAATAACTGAGCAACACGTGCATTTGCCTAATATGCATTAACAGAATATTCTTTCTATCTAAGCACAAATGCTACCTAATTTGGCTCATCTTTACTAGCCTTTTAACTTCTAAAACACAGGTTGCAGAGGACCTTGTTAACAGGTTGCACCTTAATGCCCATGCTGACCAACTGGTGAGAACATACAGTGCTGGCACAAAGAGGAAGCTCTCCACTGCTTTGGCTTTAGTTGGTAAACCCCAAATACTTTTACTGGTGAGTAAAGGTCATACTGTGCCTATGATAAATGATTTACATTCAATTTTATTATATGTTGCTCTGAATAAAATCAGGTAGATTCCTGGTCAGTCAAGAAGTAATTGATACACTGACGTACAAGTGTCCTGCTGTATGAAAACTTCTTATTTTATTCTCCAGCACTCGCAAAAATAAAATGTCTCTCCTTTTATTTATTCTTTTATTTAAGATAGTTGGGCTAGCAGGGAAAATAAAAAAAGGCCCAATGCCCAAATGGGGATGTAATTTTTATTTAAGTTTTCCTTATGTACAAGAAGAGGAAAAAAAAAATCTAAAATATATTAATGCTTTATGTATTCTCTAGTTCGTATATTACATGATGAAAATTTATATGAACAATTCTGCTGGCTTCCTTAATAAGAAGATTCTTCTTTTAATTAGCAATTTGGAGCTAGTGTTATTAGTGACTGACCCATCTTTCTCAGGATTTTAATATTCCTCGCTATATCATGCTTCATGATTCATGGTTCTTACATTTTTGCTGGATTCACAAACCACACAATCAAACTAATACTTCTGATTGATATTAATTTGAATTATTTATCACATGTTGTTTTGGTGCTTGCATCCAACTCCTCATTTAGGCCTGAAACTGGCCTTTCTAGTTCAAACAATGCCTTTTGTAATGAATATCAGGGAATTACAAAGCTTTGGGAACTGCATCATTATGACACCACATTCTCTTTATTGTCATTGCCTGTTGTTTCACTAGAGAATATTGAATACCCATTTCTTAAGCCTTGGCTGCGAAACTATAAACTCATTCAATAGTGAACAAACCTTTCAGAACTGTCATAGGGAGGGAATCTTGCTTCCCAGAGCTGGAGGGGAAGCCAGTGCTTCCAGTAATAGAACTCGGGCCAAGTAGAACCAGATAAAACTGGTGTTCTTATGGTGTTCATGTTTCAGAAGATCAGACACATTTTGCTGCTTCTAATTTCCTACAATTGCTTTGCTTCTGAGCTATCTACACTTTATGCTCAAACTGACCCTGGTTCAGATAGTAAAAGGAGGAAAAAATCTTAAGTCAGTGCTATTTCCTGATCTTAGAAAATGCTTCAGCTGTTTTTTAATGTCTTTATGACAGCATGCTACTGCAAGTATCCATTTTCACTTACTTCTTGCTGCAGGGCACAGACTATTGCATATGTAATGACAAGAGGAAAGAAAAATACCTAAACATGTCAAATGCTTAAAAACATTTGGCTGGCTTTAGAAAGCTAGCAGAATTTGAAGCAGTCATTCAGTATTTTAAAAGTCTTTCTTTCTTTTCTTTGTCTGAAAGCAGACACCAATATAAACCACTGATTCTGCTTCTAGATTGAATCCAGGATCATAGCTATTAATTTGGGGAATAGAGTGAGTTGCTTTAGTTTTATTGCTTTTTGTTAGCTACCCACAAATCATAGGAAACTGAACTGAATTCTTTTCCACCTCTGCCATTGGTAGCTAATTACCAAAATCAGCCTCAAACTGGTTGTTTCATTTCCTTTGTCTCTTGGGAAATTTGCTTTCAGTTTTTAGCTGTGATTTTTTCTGCAAATACATTGGTCAAAGGCTATACCACACCAATAGGTGCTGACACCCCTCATAAAATTCCATAGTGTAAAAAGCAACTGGAAGAGTTTCCTTCTCCCTAGTTTTGTAGTAACAGAGACTGGCTTTTGACAATTGGATAGCATTCCTCCTGCTTCCCTCCTGCTTCCAAGAATAGATTTAGTCAAAAGTTGATTTAGTGAGGACAGCAGGTTTAGATAGGAAAAGGAAAGGTAATTGTGGTAGCTGTACTTCTTTCTTCATGAAAACCATAGAATCATAGAATGGTTTGGGTTGGAAAGGACTTTAAGATCATCTAGTTGCAACGCCCCTGCCATGGGCAGGGACACCTCCCACTAAACCATGTCACCGAAGGCTCTGTCCAGCCTGGCCTTGAACACTGCCAGGGATAGGGCATTCACCACTATTTTGGGCAACCCATTCCAGTGCCTCACCACCCTTATACTAAAAAACTTCTTCCTTGTATCCAACTGAACTTCCCCTGTTTAAGTTTGAACGCATTGCCCCTTGTCCTCTCACTACAGTCCCTGATGAAGAGTCCTTCCCCAGCATCCTTATAGGTCCCCTTCAGATATTGGAAGGCTGCTATGAGGTCTCCACACAGCCTTCTCTTCTCCAGGCTGAACAGCCCTAACGTTTTTAGTCTGTTTTCATTTGGGAGGTGCTCCAGTCCCCTGATCATCCTCATGGCCCTATCCCATCCAAGTGGGAGATTGGTTTGCTATGTGGTTTACACTCAGCAGCACTGACTCGGTTGTTGTTTAATCCTGTGGATTCTCCCCACTGTCAGTGAGAGTTCCTCACAAAGGAACTCTGGGAGTAACTACTGAAGGATGTCAGATCCAAACATACTCTCCACATCTTGCTATGGGATGGGCAGGACAAGCAGCTGGGAATTACATCATTTCTTCACTTGTTTGTGCTCATGGCAGATGTGCATGTAGGGGAGAAAAAGACACCAAATCCCCCAAGAAAGTGAGGAAAAATACCTTCAAGTCTCTCCTATTAAAAAACTTACATATATGGTTAAACATGCATATATTTCTAAATAATATTATAACATAATTTATAAACATTATGTATATAAATTTCTTAAATAAAACTTACCTTCTATACATTTAGAAATTGAACTTATATTTGTTAAAGCAAAAAGCTAATCAAGTGTCTTTTAAGTGACCTCCTGAAAATGTAGCTTTTTAATAGAAAAATATATAATGTTATTGCGAGCTTTGCTAATACTTCAAGCTGGGCTGGAGCTGTGGTTATGTTTTTCCTGTGGTGCTGTATTGGTATTTAAATTTTTCCTGTAGGATGAGCCCAGCTCTGGGATGGATCCCTGCTCTAAACGCTACCTTTGGAAAACAATCCTGAAGGAAGTTCAGGATGGCTGTGCAGCTGTACTGACATCCCACAGGTAAGATCCTTATCTTAGCAGCCAGTGTATTCCTGTTCTCTCTTCACTTGCACTCAACTGGGAGCAAAAGTTCTGAAAGCATACTTATGCTGGTGTGAAATGCCTGGGTGAGAAGATATGTCTTGGTACTCTAAGTTAGTTTCTTCTTCTTGTGAAAATTGAACGTGTGTAAATCCTAAATATTTTCTATGTTTAATTTTCAAGGATTTGAATGTGGTGCAAGGAAGCTGTGGGCACAGAAAAAAAATGATGCAATGATTTCTTCCTTTTCTGTGTTCTTGCTATTCCATTTTGCGGTGTCTCTTGCTTGAACACCAGGTTATCCTTTTGCAGATGCCCACTTTAACAATCTTTACAGATGGAGGTGGGAGTGAAAAACCCTCACCTGATTGTGTTAAGGATTCTGTTATGCATCAGTGTATGAAAAGAGTATGCTATGGCATCCTATAGACACGTCTCATCTATTTCCTGTATGCAGTTGTAGAAATGGTAGGAGTGACCCCATTCTCTTAGACGAGACTATCTGTGTTATATATCTTGTCAGTTCTCTGGTACAGTCATTGGTGTATCAGTTCAATAGAGAAAACAGCAATTCTGTCTTGTAACATCTATAGTAAAACGGAATAAATTAAATGTTCCCTTGGGGAATATATGTCATACTTATAATTATATATAAAATGGTTTTAAATGAGAGAGAGATTATGAAAACATGCCCGAAGAGGAAAGAACTCATTAGTAAAAACAGCAATGTAACATTTTGGCCAAATGTGTGAGCTAGTAAGTGTTTAGGGAATACAAGTTGCACATTATGAATTAAGTGATATTCAGGAAATGGTGCTCAGTCCAGATCAAGAACACTTAGTTGTCGAAGACAAGTTAAACAGAAAAGGCCTGTGATCTCATTACCAATATGCTGTAAACAAACAAATAAAATCCATAAAATTGTTCATAATTACTCATTTAGCTCCACAAATGAATGACTTGAAGCAGTTATAAGTAGAGTGATAGTGTACACATTTAATTTCTAATTAATGAGACATTGTTGTGCAAGGGTGGAGGAAGGAGAAATGATTTTATACTATGATATTATTTGCTGAAGGCCATTTGAGACTTGAGATTTTTTTAAAAGCCACTTGCATAAATAAACGAATAAGTGAATATTCATGCATATGGCAAACAAGCACATAAGATATGGAGAGGATTTCCTGTGTAAAAAAATGAAAAAAAAAACCAGTTTTTAGTTTTTGGGATGTATTTACCTGTTTTTCTGTGAAAAGGCTTCACTTTCGTTTGGAAAAGGGCAGGGGTGCGGGAGAGAGGCAGAAGTGAGGTCTTATTAGCTAACAATACAGGCCTAAATTAATGTTATTTTGGCACAGCTGGGGAGTGTTATGCCAAAGGGAGCATCAGCTGGGAAGTACATACAGGGAATTGCAGGAATAACAAATAACTTTGACTCCTCTTTGAGATGATAGATATATCCTGACTGATGTCCTGCATCTAGAGAGATGCTTATGAAGAACTGCTTATTCTATATAATACGTAGAATGGCGGCCAATCTGCCCTAAGCTTTGTAAGTCGAAGTTATTATTTATCACCTGCAGCAGTTGTATCTAACAGGATCCTGCTTTTTCTATTCAGCTGTATTTACATAAATTCTGTTTGGGTTGTAGCATTTTGCGTCTTCTTCTGGGATCAGACTAAGGGTAACTACTTTTTAAAGGTATGTGCTATGCAAGTGGCAAGCTAAGCAAGCTTACTTCATTCTTCTCCCTCTAGCTTTTGGCTCAGAATAACCATAAACAGATATTACAGGGAATAATAGAGTTCATGGCTCTCACACTCAGTTGTGTTTCTGAGACTGCTTATCACGTATTTCCCTGTGGTGGTAAAACCTTGTATTGTGGCCAGAATCTCCAATTAGTTCTGGACTAATACCATAAATTCCATTTCAGGCCTTTCTTATAGCTGCCATGTGTTAACAACTTTTGGTATGTACTGAACAAGGATTACAATTTGGACTGTTGTTTTTAAAGTCAAAGGTTTCATGTTCCCGTTTTTGTAGCTGTACAGATTTCTTCCGCTTTAATCAAAGCTAGGTATAAATAACATTGCTTGCTTTCACTATTATAATTTTTTTTTTGTTTGTTTGTTTGTTTTTTTTCACTTTGTTTTGTAGTATGGAAGAATGTGAAGCCCTCTGCACACGTCTTGCTATTATGGTCAATGGAAGTTTCAAGTGCCTTGGCTCTCCCCAGCACATTAAAAGCAGGTATTGTATGTCAACATCAAACCTGCAGCTGCATTGAATTTAAGAGCTGACTAGACACTTCAATAGTTCCAAGGCATAAATACTTATGAATGCAAAACACATATCTCTTTTTCTGCCATAAACTGAAGTTAAAAAAAAGCCAATTAGGATATCTTAGCAAGCTAAATTGGCATATGGCGTTGCTAAAATTCTTTGTAGTCTGCACTGGTAATTGAAAAAGACAGATCTGTATCTAAAATGAAGCACTTCTGCACACAACCTGAGAAAATATGTTGTGAGCATTCAACGTGTTGAGATGAAATACACTTTGGTTCCTTGAGCGGATTTCTTTTTACAGGAAGAAGAGATTTTAACAGGTCAGAAGCCAGTAAGACAAAGTACTTTGAACCATCTCTGTTTTCTATTGATTTCACTGGCAATTGCAGATATTTATGCTATGTTTTCTGCATCCTTTTCTGGTGTGCATGAACCTCTCTTCTCCTTGAACTCTGTTCATGAATTAATTTAATGTCTGTTAATGAGGATGCTTATTTAGAAGATGGGCTCAAACCATCATATAGGAAACAAGGCCAGAAGCTGAGGGAAAAGTTGCTGCAACTTATAGCTATAACACTTACATTCAGTAATAAGTAGAATTTTATGACACCCAGACAGTCAGCTGTGTAAAATTATACAGCTCATTTACAAGTAGTGATGCTTCACTGCTTTGTACTAGCTCAGCATTTAGCACACTTTAAGTGCAGACAATGTAAACAAGCTCTACAGAAATGTTTTGGAATTGCTGTCTGCCACGGTTATAGGACAGAAGTTATTTTGTGTCTCAGACAACTTCTTGTCCCTTCAGGCCACTTTTGGCTTTCTGTCCTCCCCCTTGGGTAGAACTTCAGGCCCTTGTTTTGCAGATGCATTAGGATGACAGGCCTGATTCCCATTTACTTTAATAAGCTCTCTTATTCCAAGGGTTGTTTTTGTTTTTTTTTTATCAAGACAAACTTTCAGCTAGGGATCTTACAAACTGGATGGGAAAAAAAATAAATTGAAGTCTGCAGGTATATTTTAGATTGTTCTGTGTGATCATAGCTGTCTTTTCGTGTTTGGATACATTTCAGGGAGTAGTTGCTTCAGTTTCTGGAGGCATGAGAGGTCAATCACTCTTCAACAGTTTCTGCTTCTTTTGTATCTAGGTTTTTGCCTTTGCCATCTTGTCTCTTATTCCCAAGTTTCGTAGCACAGCGTGGCCTGTTGTCCCACTCACTGGAGTGCTTTAGCTGATGTGCACACACCCTTTGTTCCTTTCTGTCCTGGTTACAGACACTTCTGCAGTAAGACACAGTTATCTGTAGAGAACAATGCAGACCATGGACAGCTGAAACTGCTTTTCAAAGATGTACATGTCCCCTAATAAGGAAAAATGGCATTTCTTAGGCACACTTGAGTGCATAAAGTTAGCTGGGATAAATGTGCGTCTCCCTTTTTTATGTTTCAGATCCTCTGGAGTGAGTATGCATCTCTGTCTTCTTAGTTTGAGCCTTGAGAGGATAAAATCAGACATTCCAAATAGGCTACCTTCACACTTACCTTCCCCATGACTTTGCCAGTGTTTTGCCTTTCCTGATGTTTCCATTACCAGCATCTTTTCATCTACCTTCTTGAGAAGCAAGACATTGTAGGCATCCTCATAAGTATGCACCATACTCATAAAGATAGGATAGTTATTTCTCAATATGCTACAGTGTCTCTGTAGAAATACCTGTTTCAGATCACAGTAAGCAAATCAATGTGCAAGAATAAGCCATATAGCATGCTGGAAATACCTTCCAGTTAATTCTGAAGGTATCAAGCCTTTCATAGATCAGCCATTCAAGAATCAATGCTGTATGAGCATCTCGCTTAAATTCTCCAAAGCAAGGTCATGCTAAAAATGTTTGGCAGTCATATTCATAACAATTATTTGTTTAAAATCATTGCAATTGCAAAGTAAAAAAAGAAAAAAAAAATAAGCAGCACATGTTCTCTCTTTCATACTCTCAGCAGTTTTGTGTTCCTTGTCATGACAGTTCTTTAATGTAGGTCAATGACATTCATATGGGATAATATGTACACTGGATATCAATATTGCTGAGGCTTTCCATAGAAACTGTGTAGCTGGAGCTGCACTAAGATTTTTAATTTAAGGCAGGACCAAAATCCCTTTACTCTTAAATTATTGATCGATTTGATCTCCAAATTTTCCATATTTATTGTTCAGGAATCTATTGATTTTTTGCTAAAACTTTAGAACCTTTTATTAGGAACAAATAGCTTTATCAAAAGATTTAATGGATTTAATTAAAATCATGCAGTTGTCTGAATTTGCTCTGTCTCTTGTTTCTGGGAACAAAAGACATGGTATTTAGCACAGTCTTAAAACTTCATGTACACACAGCTGATGAGGTTGTTTGTTGGTCCATTTTTTTTTATTAAGAATTAAGCATACAGTAAAGATGTTCCATGCTTTCTTTGGAAAAAATTGACAAGTGCTGGGAAGCATCCAAACGCTGTTCCTGTTACTCCTGTTATTTTGTTACTCACTTGAGTTTCTAAACTTCCCTTCAATATTTGCCAATACAGTACTCTAACATAAGCTCTAGGTTCACACAACTAATAAATAAAGTAATTCTTAATAGGTTAAGATACCCAGTACCTCTGTGTAATACATGTTCCAAGCTATTTTGAAGATGATTTCCAGATAACCCGCCATGTTTTTCTTGATGACTTCTGCATCTACATGAGATGCGAGAGGAGGAGAGAAGCAGAATTCTTTTACTTACTACTTCAAAGAAAACCATTGAAATAATTAAGCTTAAAATTATTTTATTATTTTTATTTTCTCACTTTCCACTCTACCTATGACCATCGTGAAAAATTTCCAGGACTTGAAAAAGTGTTGAGTTACTCCTTCCTTTCCATTTGCCTTTCCTCTCTATGATTTGATAGCCCTATCATTCTTGCTGTAATACAGAGAAAATCATTGTTCCTTTGAAAGTGAGAGGCCATAAGGATTTCTAAATCGCTATTAGGTAACTAATATCATCATAAGAATGCTATCCTTTGCAGCCACCTCCACTGATACAGTCACTAGTCAGCTCTACTTTTCAGTGTTTTCCTACAATTAGCACTGTCTAGTGTATTTGTCCCTGGCACCACCTCGCAGTAAAAACCCCACCAACTTGCGCTTTGTTTAGCAAAACTGTTCCATGAAGCAATATGAGAAAAAGAATGCATAAGCAAAAGTGACTTTGCTACATCAGATTTAATCTAAATTACTTGTAATTTTTTTTTTGATGATGATTTTGTGTTCTATGCATGTGAATGAATTAAGCCAGTAATATGCATATTTGTAATAACAGGCAAGAATGGTACTAGAATAGATTAATGGTGGACATATTTGGAAATTATTGTGGGTTTTGTTAGTTTTTACACTTCTTTCTTTTTTAAAAAAAAAATTCTCTTTTAAGCAGCTCTTGATATCCTCTAGTCTGTCTTCAATTTATTTCTACAAATCAAACTGAACAAATATTTTAAAATCAAGTGCAAATGGTCTGATCTATCTTTGAAGACTGGAGGAAAGAAAGAAATTCAAACATTCTAGGAACACTTAAACCAAAGAAAACTTTCATATAGTGTTTATTTTTGATAGAATGAGCCCTGTATTGTTAGAACTAGCAGTAGGAACATATTTTGACATTACATGTGATCTCATTGGCATGTATTAAGATAATTTCTTTTTCTTCCTTTAAATGTAACTACATACACTGAAAAGACATTATTTCTTCCCTGCCTGGCAATTCTGTCTGTCTTGATGGAAATCCTCAGAATTGCTTTATTTGCTTGTCCTTTGATACCATTCCAGCCTGTAAAGTCTAGATTATGATCACCTTTTTGATGGATCTGCGATGAAGGCTTAATATGTCTTCCTTGGGGCCCTGTTAAATTTGATCTTTTGCTGTAGTGAAAAGTTTCAAGGATTCAGCTTTCTCTATCACTAATGCTTTCAGCCTTTGGCAGATGTGAAAGACCATAATCTTGGACTGAATACAGCTTTGTCAGATGGTACAAAATTTTGCAATGAAGGTTCTGGGGGAGCTCCAGAAAGATGCTAATGTGAAACATTAAAGTTTCATAGGGATATAAAAAGTAACAAAGCTTCTAATGTGTGAGACTTGATTCATTTTTCCAGCTCCTGTGTAAGTGTCTTACAAAATGCTCATCCAAAAATGCCTTCTTGCTGCAAATGTAGGTGTTTGGGTTTCAGCTCCCAATCTCCCAACTATTGAGCCCTGACTGTATTTATCTATGTATAAACAGATTTAAAGTGCTCTAACATGTTTCTCAGGAGAATAGTATGTGTTGGACTTCTTTACAAAGGTCTTTTGCTGCAGGTGCCAAATTTCTGAATAATGCCAAGAAAGGAGTGAGCTGGAAAGAATGAACTGTAGGGCAATTTCCAAAGAGTTTGCATCTTAGTTCTGGATATAGTTTGTATGAGATAGATGTGTTAGTAGCTGTGTCTGTTAAAATTTCAGAAGACTGCTGCCAACTGAGTCAATTGCTCAAAATTGTGAATGGATTGCATTTAAATGCTCTCTCCAGTATTCTCCATTATACTTAATGGGTTTTTAAAAATTCACAGAAGCATTTCCATGTTAGATAAAGCTGGCCAGTTCTCTGGGAACAACAGTTTGAATACTATCCTTCATTCTAGGACCATCTGGACAGACTTCTCATAACTGAAAAACTCATACCAATTTGTCAAGTTCTGGACATTCATCAAGTCTTTGCTCAAATTTTGCTAGCAAGCCATCTGATTAAATTATCTAACAATAAATCCATTTGTTATAGCAGAGTCAGAATAGAAAATGTGTTGGCAAGCTATTTACACTTTGCCATTGTTTTAAAGGTTGCTTGAGAATATTTTATTTCTTCTCTCAAACTCACACATTTAGATTTCTTAAGTGGAAAAGAGAGGAGTATGTTTGAAGATCGCATAAATATTTAAGCCTCCAGTGGGCACAGTGTTATGCTAACAGATATAGTCACAGTAAATTTCTTACATGCCATAAAATATAGAAATGAATATAATTTTTATTCTTGTAGACTAGAAAACAAACTCCTTTGGAACATGAAAAGTATGTCAGGGGAGTGGATGTGTATTCATGTAATATAGGTATTAGTACATCTTCCCCCAAGGAAACTTTGAAGAGTTCTTACTGCTTTAAAAGCACACAGATTGAGAGTTCAGGAATGAACAATATCTTTGCACTCTCATAAAGCTTTGTGCAACATTAATTCACCCCTACTGTGAGTGTGCATTAGATTACTCTTCTTTTTGGTAATTTTATAGTGTGTTTTCCGACGGATGCTGTATTACATCTGTGTACATTTTCATTCAATGAATGAACTAATGAAAAGCTAATTTAATAAAGGTTTCGTATTCTCCTCTTTGCCTAGTCTGTGATCTCTGTACTATTTTTACTAGACACCTTTTAAACCTGTCTCTAAATACAGTATTTTCAACATTAATTGGAGTAGTTCTTCATAATTATCAACATTTAGGTTTTCCACAATATTTCTGGGAATCTGCGTTTAAATTATTGCCATTTTATAGGAGAGTAACTGAAGCATGGTGCTAAAGTTAAAAGGTTTTAACTTTAAATACACTGCACAGTGTATGGCTGAATATTTCCTGTATTTAACACTGCATTCAAAGTACAATGCCTCTTACCTTCCCCTGTACTTATGGATGTTTCTGAAAATACTGTGAATGACTTCTGCGAAAAGGAGCCCTAGGTCTCAAGGTGGGCCCTTAGCAAGATAGATAGGAAAGCAGTAGTAAAAATTTTATCTGAGTTACCACAGGTCACGCAGGTGTACTGGGCTGGAAAGGCAGAATTCTGTTTTGCAGGGACATACCAGAACCATGAAGCACTTTCTTTCCATTTCTCATCAACCTACCATCTTCTTTGCAACATTTTCTAGATGTTGCAGCAAATAAAGCACTTGTCTGAGCACATACCTCCGTATAAGGCATTTGTTAAAGGAATTTCATTAAAAGATACTATGTCATGATGTAATTAAAGCTTATTACATAATGCAAATATACCAGTGGTTTAAAATTTAATTTCACAGCTGGTCTCCATTCTAGCAGTTGAGAATTTGACCTTGAAATGTCAATAAGGTCCTTTTAATAGACCCTTTAGTGTGTAATATCCTGATTCTTATTTTTTTAAGAAACTCACTTGAAAAACAGTATGCCAGAAAGCAGGGACAGCAACACAATGATAATGTTACTTCCTCCCACTTTTTTTCACTGTTGAGGCAAAGAAGGTACTTTGAGGAAGCAGTTTTCGTCCTTTGTAGGCTGCACCATCAGGCTTGACAGAATTACAGTGCTGCTGTTCCTATATCTATCTCTGGGAATGTAATGTATAAATAATACAAGAGTATCAGATCTCTGATACTTGCCTATATGTGCAGACATGCAAGATCATATACAGACAGATTTTGTGTGCATGAGTATAATCAATTAGAAAGATTTTCTGAGGGATTTACCCTATATTTGGAAATCACATCTAAGCTCAAAGTTGTCTATGTTTGGAGAGCAAGGCAAAGTTGCATCCTGAATTGCTCATAACCTGAGGCTGTCACTGTTATAGCAGTGTGCGTGTTAAATACTGAAATGAGCTTTAGATGGCCTGGTATGAAGGCCTGGAGTGTGTTTGAACACATAGTGCATGTACAGTATACTTGAACAAGTGTTACTTGTTGTTTTAATAACATGTTTCATGTTTCTACTGTTACCCTGGAAAAATCATAATCAATTAAAAAATGACGAAACAAAATCTATGAATAGTACATAAAAGACAGTTTTTATAACTTATTTATGTCTGAATCTAAATATGTTTTTATCTTTTCAGCAACACTGATATTATTATGAATAATTGCAGAAGGATTTTACATTTTGCAGTGGCAGTTTATTCTCATTTGATTTTAGCTTTTTAAAAACAATCCAACAAAGCAACTATTTCAAATTTAATAACATTTTTTCCTTCCTAGATATTGTCTTTATGTCTCACTTAATGGATGAAAAAAAGATTCTATTTGGTGATTTACAAATATTTTAAACTGTGATTTCTTTGTAAAATAATTTTATTCCATTATTTTTTTCCCCAATGTTTTTCAAAGTGATTTATTTTCAGTGTTGTTTAGGTTTTGTTCTCTTTGTAAATTGTAGCTGTTTCTAGGGCTGTAAGGAGAATGACCTGAATCTGTAAGCCATGCTCCCGCAATCATACTGGAATAACTAAGTTAGCTTGCCTAGATGAAACTTATTTACTCAGGGAAAGTAGAACAGTATCTGTCTACAAATAAATGTAAACCAAAGCAGAGGGGCAAACAGAAGCACAACAAATTGTTCCTCCTCTTTGATTTATGGCATATATTCTAAAAAAGATGCACTTCCTTGCAGACATTAAGTGCCAATATTCTCTTTATTATTTTTTTTTTTTATTTTGTTCTCCAATAATGTCACTTTGAAGAAATCTTTTGATCAATCAGACTAGTGCATACATAAAGTATGCACTTTATATTTCTACCAGTAAACTTGCCGGGAGCTGCGTAGATATATATAGCACAACATTTTTTTGTGTGCATATATATAGCACAACATTCTCCAGGAAATGAAATCTTTGATGAATGGAATAAAAGCATATGGATGATTAGATGCTTTTCTTATTCACCAGGGTTTAGGAAATAGAGCCATGTTCTTGATTTCCTGAGGTTATGCTCAGCAATTTTGACTGGGGCAGAAAAGTCATGGTAAATGGGCTTTGGGAAGAGTGTGATTCCATGGAGTGGTCGTTCTGGGCTCTGCTGCAACAACAGTAGTTTCTAGGTTTTGTTTTGTTAATCTGCAAACTTTCTTATTCACCCTTCACAGATAACATTTCATTGGTCAAGCTTCAGAAAAACACTTGGTTAGTATTTCTAGGGATCCCCTGTGAGAAGCCAAGTGTAGGTTCAGCTGTGTGTCCATAAGACATTGTGTTTCAGCAGCTACTCTTCTTGTCCCTGTTCCAATCTCTGGACCAGGACCTCTAAGGAATGGGCAGAAAGGAGCACTGAGAAGTTACTATTACCTGATCTGTCCTAAGTAGCAACTCCTCTACTTGGTATTTATAAGAATTCTCAGCCTTTGGGCAACTAAATTCACGTCCATTCCCATTGCAAGGCTAGAATGAGAACTGGGAAAGCAGGCAGGGGATCTTCCTCATCAGTATAGATATGGCTACATTTTATTTTTGTGTGTGACTGCAGCTTGCATAGACACCTATCTGAAGTAGTTTTGTATCATCTGTCTTTGTACTGCTTGCTGTGTGGCTGTGAAACTGTATTACGGGCTGCAAAACCCTTGAGAACTGAGGAGCCATTTGGGTGATTAGCCCCAGGTGACCTCTTCTCTGTGGTATTTACACTGAAACAACTGTGAGGTCAGATCAAAGACCTGCCTCTCATAGTATCCTCTCTTTGACAGTGGCCAGGAGGGAAAAGTACAGGGACAAGATAAGCACATGAAATTACTTTTCCACGTTACTTAACCACCCTTTGGCAATTTGCTGCTTACAGGCCTCCTAACCAGAGGTGATCTTAGTGGATTGCCACCTCCCTCCAATGAACTGCTCTAATCTCCTATTCAACTGATGTCATGTCCTCGCATCCAGCACATCCTGCGCCAATAAGTTGTACAGTTTTCATATGTGCTATAAGGAAAATTACTTCCTCTTACCGATTTTGCATTACATTTCTTACAATTTAATTTCATGCCTGCTGTTCTTGTGTGAGAAGTATAGAAGTGAAGACTCTTTCCTCAGTTACATTCCTTAGCTCAGTCATGATTCTGGGCTCTGTAACAAACATCTTTCTACCACCTCAGTATCTTTCTTTGATTTTAATCTATTTTGTAATTTTGATATGGAATTCCTTGTTGCCATTTTATGTTCCTTTTGTTCCCTTGTTATCTAGCTGAACTGCTCAGCTTGCTTGAGGACCTGTGTAATTAAAGGTGTGGAGCTCTTGGATGTTTTTGTAGTCCCAGCTAAGCTCATGCTTCTGCAGCTGATACTGTTGTTAATGCTCAAGTTAATTAGTTTACAAACAGTCTGGGATTTTATATTTTATTTTCAGTCTCATGGTGGCATTTTAGTGGGTAAAGCACTCAATAAGTAATACTTTCAGAACCACTAATGAGGAGAAAGTGTGAACAACTAGTTCGAGGGAGAAGTGGAAAGATAGAGAGGAAAAATACTTTATGTTGGAATATGTAGTTGTGTGTGTGTATATACACACATAGAAATGCAGGTGTTGTTAAAATAATGTGGTGGAAATTAGCAGTAGAAAATGTCTTCGTTGAAGAGCTTTGAAGAGATGGTTCTTTTGTTGCAGATGGCTACTGAGCAGGTGTGCTGGCTCAGCTTGTGCCATTTTAACGGTAATGTTTCCCTCCTTAGGTCTTGAACTGTCAGGCTCTAAAGGTTTGATCCTAAAAGTGCTAATCAAATCAGATTGTGCTTTTCTCTGTAATTCCACTTTGGGATTCTGAACTAATTATACTGTCTGAGTCAGAGAGGAAAACAGAGTGAAAAAAATGGTCAACTCAATTTCCATTGCCTTAGTGTGCTCTTGAAAGCAGCTTCCTGATTATAACAAGGGGAAATGCTTATTGCTGATCAGTTTACTCTATATGGGGAGCTCTTATACTAAAATAAATTATAAAATCAAGGTATAGGAGCATCATAACTTGACTTGTCAAAAGAAAAAATCTTTTAAAGTTTTCTATTTGTATCATGCTGGTGTTTGTGCCATTCACAGTTTAGATTAAATCCAAGTTGCACAGACTTCTCTGTCTTTGCTAATTAGAATTTTGATTCATTTTCTTTGGAAACTTTGTTGCATACAACAATTTCATTTTATGAGACTATTGAGCATCTCCATAAGCCAGCATTTTTCAAACCGTAACTCAAAGGTGACTGCGTAGAGATGCCAAAAACCTGATCAGAATCAATCTCTTTTAAAATGTTGCCTCAGGTTGGCTGTCAACTAAACTGAATATCCTTGTTAACTCTATCTATCTTTGTAACATCTTTTTTCATTGTCACATGTATTGTTTCAGGGGTGATGCTATGCATTTAAAACATTTAATTAGGGATATATTATGTTTTAATAAATCATTCCAAACAGATCAGCCAGCCACTGCTTTGGATTCCACCTTATTCTGGATCTTTTTGGTGTAACAGCACTGTTCATCTCTCAGGTCACCCTTCCTAGTGTATATTTTGTACCCTGTGGTTTACACCCCATAGGATTTTATTCATATAATGTCCTTCAGGAGCCAAAAACAGGAGCCCACATCAGGAACGTTTCTTCTTACTCCATTTCAAGCAGTTCAGGGGTTGCATTTGACTTCAATTGAAAAAATAAATAAAAAAATCCAACACCCAACTAAAGACCAAAAAACCCTGCAGTAATTGATTTAAAATGGGCAGAAGCTGCCACTCTCATACCTAAAGTGTAGCAGCTATGGTTTTACTCTACACAAAGAAATAGGATTTTTCCCTGAGAAGATCCTTGGAAATTGTATTTTGAATTCATGTGAAATACTTAATAGAATAAAATCTGCAATCTAGAATTTTTGATTTTAGAAACTTGGCCTGCTCTGAAAGCAGTGACTATATTGTTTTATTGACTTTATATATGAAGACTTTACTGTTTTATTCTAGCAGAGGTTCTGATCCAATGCAAAGTAAAAGGTAAAGGTGTTACATTGCTATACATGTATTATCAATGAGGAACATGTGGTGCTTCATGTGAAGTATTTTGCTGGGAGTCACTCAGACAGTGGTTAAACTGGATATATGTCTCAGAATAGTCCTTTCCATTTTTTATTACATTTTG
Organism: Psilopsiagon aymara; assembly: GCA_024733675.1. Taxonomy (NCBI): domain Eukaryota; kingdom Metazoa; phylum Chordata; class Aves; order Psittaciformes; family Psittacidae; genus Psilopsiagon; species Psilopsiagon aymara. The sequence goes on along the minus strand of JANRGW010016258.1, from coordinate 2,149 downwards.
ATTGAAATTCTGTAGACATTTTTTCTGTATTGGAAAAGGGCAGCATCACAGAGCATGCTGTGATATATATTTCTGCTTTGATCATATGAAAATGTGCTTCACTCCTGTCAGATCCAATTAACCCAGCTTCTTCCCTGAATCACAAGCTGTACACAGAAAAGACACAGGAGAGGTGGGTACTGGCATGAGGGAGGATAGACATGCACAGGATAGACACTAGAAACCAAACAACTGCAGAAAAGAAATTGTGGAACTGGAGAGTGAAGAAAAGGAAGTAATGATGGAGTGAAGGATATGGGAGTGGTGGTCTGTGGGAAGACAGAGGAAGTGGTGGATTTCTGAGGGGATGTGGGCTCTGCTGTCTGAGCTCCCTATCCCTCTACCAGATCTGCCTTTCCATTGCTTACCAGCAACGGGAAACAGCTGCACCAGAAGAAATCTCTTCTGACTTGGCTTCTAGTATTAACCAAGGAGTTAACCCAAAGAGAGGACATGTAGGCACAAAGGAGGGCTGAGAGGAGAGAGCTTCCACAGCAACCCCCTGTCACCCTGTTTCTCTGCTGAGCTCTGCCGTTGCACCTTGCTCTGGGAACTGATGCAGCCTAACTTCCACTGCTTAAGCAACGTGCATAAGAATATGGTTGCCATTTTAGTGTTTATGGGCTTATTGCAATTTCTTCAACTAAATATTAGCAGTGAGTAAATGTAATAAAAGGTAATGTGTTGGTTAGATTGCCTGTACTTAACTTTTATCACATATATATTGACAAAGTGAAGTTCATTTCCTAAATTATTTCAAGGGAGGTTGTGTGGCCATAGAACTAAAGAAAATTCATGAACTTTGCCATCTCCCAAATTACTCCTGTACATGCCTTTTCTTATCCGTAAAACACAGTTATACTCACATTGCTGAAATATGCATATGAACATGCAGATTTGTTAAAGGATTTGAAAAAATAGAGCTATGCCCATTTTTCTTATTAGAAAAGTAAACCGATTGTGTTTTCTTCTGTATTTGTGATCTTCACAGCATTTTGTTAACTATTGAAAGCAATATAGTGAAACATAGTTTAGATAGCATAAGTTCAGATACATTAGTGAAAAATCCTCCTGCAGTAATTAAAACATAGGCATAACATATTTTTTTTTTGTTGCTGTTTCATTATCATTAGTTTTAAAACTTTCTCATTGAAATTTTGTTGTTCTATAGTGTAATACTGGAATCATAGTGATAATACAGTAGGTATAAATGACATTACTTGACATAATCATAGGAAAATCAATCAAAGCTAATGTTCTTCCTGTCTTCATAGTGTAAAAAAATTGTTTTATGTTTCTGTGTATTGCTCTCAGGTTTGGAGATGGTTATTCTGTCAAGGTTTGGCTTAGTAAAGATATAAGCTATCAAAAAATGATTTTGGACTGTCTACAGCTGCATTTTCCCGGAACACAGTTTAAGGTACGGTTAAAACTCTTCATCATAGGAATATTTCTGTGGCAGAATTAAATATGGGCTAGTAAGAACAATATATACACATTTGATATGTTGATCTTTTTAGAATAATTATATATGAGTATTTATTTTCCAATTAAGCAAACCTAAAAAATATGACTTGCAATACAGATTGAAGCAACTCAAACAATCATTCAACCAATGTAAACCGACCCTTCCTCTGAGTGAAAATTTCCTTTTGTTTTTATTCTTGATGAAACTGAACTCATATATGTGGTCTCATGAAGTGTGAGTGCAGTGTGGTCACTGAGTATTTGATTGCTTTCTCATAAGAAATTATGATGAAATTATCCACAGATGATAACTTTCAGTCTTTATTGAGAGTGTTTTATTTGATACAAAGCCTCAAAAACAACCTATGGTAATTATCCTTCAAGAAGAACTCTCAAAGGCCTTTAATTATTTTGGTTTGGTTTTTTACTTTATCCATGTAAACATGAAAAAATATAATGTAAAACTATGACTACCTGTTGTGGTTTAAGCCATAAATCAGCCATGCAGCTTGTTCACTCACTCCCCCTTTTTCTTCCCTCTGCTCCTGGAGGGATGGGAAGGAGAATCGAAAGGATGCAACTCCCACAGGTTGAGATAAGAACAGTTTAATAACTAAGGTATAACACAAACCACTACTGCTAC